>JAUTXW010005171.1:0-99227 GCA_030620095.1 Kuschelorhynchus macadamiae
TGTGGCCTTTTGCAATTTGTAGAACAGGGGTATGGCTGCTTTTCTGAACCTGCAGATGAATGTTGTTTATATTCACACTGGTTTGATCGACTTTTGAAGAGAGTAGAAATTGTTTACAATAATCCTAATAATAAGAAATGTCTTTCCAATTTTCTTCGGTTAGTGCGATTGAAAATCCAGTTTTTCCACCAATTACAATTTTTGGGAGAAAAATCATTTAAACTCTGATACCAACAAGAACAAATTTTGACAAAGAATTTCAAACAACAAACAAACAAAAGTATGCTTTATTGCCGCAGAAAAATTTTACAATTTTATGGACAAAGCAAAATATACCTAAAAATAAGACATATCAAAACATTAATCGAAAATAATTTCGACAGGTCAGTGCTTTTTTTTAAAAATGTAAATTATCAATTTACCAAATCGTAAAACACACGTTAGAATATAACATAACATTGCAAACAGTAAATGAATCATGATAACCTTATAAAAGTAAACAAACACACATGTACGAGGTGAATAATTTCGATGACATTGAAATCAAAATTGCAACTATGCGACCTTAAACTCTATGTTATTATAGTTATACAAATAATTGTGATGTTAAACAGAAGGTATATTGAACTAGTGTAGAATGTAGTATACAAAAAGAATTAAATTGTTTTTAATCCAATACCTAACAAAAATAATTAAGTTTTAAGTGAATGTTCGACAATTCTTTTCCCTATATAATGATTTACAAAATTCTATGCTACGAGTTAGGACATGACTCACAAAAGATTTAAGTAAACAAGCGAGTTTAGTGACAATTTAAAGAGACTTACTCACTGAAAAAAAAAATCATTAACGCTGTAAAATGGTCTCTCAATGAGGTATGCTTTGGTGTTTTTTCGAAATTGTGCAAGCATAGGGATAGATTTTAAATGTACTGGCAGATTGTTGTAAAGTTTTATGGCGTTGTAAATAATTGATTTTTTTATTAATTCTGTGGAAGGAATGGGAAGATAAATATCATGCCTAGAGTTTCTGGTAGGGTATACATGTTGTGGCCTTTCTGGGAGGGTGTTTATATGTTTTCTCAGCAAACATACCGTTTCCAAAATAAATAATGCAGGAAGTGTTAATATTTCATGTTTTTTGAAATAGTATTGGCAGTGAGCTCTATTATTTAGACCAAACAAATAACGAATGGCTCTCTTTTGAAGCATAAAAATACTACGAAATTGCTCGGTGGTACAGCAGCCCCAAAAGGGAAGGCCATAGCGGAGGTGGGATTCAAATAAAGAGAAATAAGTAAGTCTGGCAGAAGGAACGTCTAGTTCTTTTGAAACTGATAGAATGGCGAAGCAGGCGGTAACAAGTTTTTTAGTTAAGGTGTCAATATGATTAGACCATTTTAGGTTGCTATTTATATTTAAACCCAGGAATTTAACCGACTCTACGTATTCAATATTGCTGTTATGTACCTGAAGTGGTTGTAAAGTTCCCTTATAAGATAACGCCACCGTTTTATCGACGTTAAAACAAAGCATATTGGAATCGGACCAAGCCTTAATTATAACCAAGTCTTTGGAGATACTAGAGTGTAAAGACGTTGTATCAAAATCACTCCATGTTATGCTTGTGTCATCAGCAAAAAGGGAGATTCTTCCATTAATTTTAAGGTTCGTGATATCATTAATGTATAACAAAAAAAGAATAGGTCCCAAGACTGAACCTTGAGGGACTCCACTTGTAATCAACTTACAATCAGAATCGGAACCATTAGCCCTTACAAGTTGTTGCCTTTTTTCAAAATAAGATTTGAACCAATTTAAAGAAGTACCACGAATTCCATAAAAATTTAGTTTGTTTATCAGAATTTCATGACTAACACAATCAAAGGCTTTCGCATAGTCACAAAAAACTGAGGCAGTTGGGTGGTTGTTATTGAGAGATAAGTAGACGCCTCTAAGCAACGTGAACATGGCGTCACTGGTGCACTTGTTGGGTAGAAGTGCTAGAATATTATGTATTACCTTCAATAGTTCAGTGTTGCTAACGATTTACTTTTGGACAGTGTTGCTAAGAAAAAGCTATCAGCTAAATTTTTTGAAGGAGGGAGAAACGAAAGAGGGTCCAAACTTGGCGAGATACTAGAGGTAACATTTTTGCTTACATTAGTAAAATAATCATTTAGATCATTAGCCCCTGGCAAGATCTGAGTCACAGGGTTTGATTTGTTTCTGAGGTTATTGATGATGGACCAGGTTTCTTTTGAAACGTTATTAGAGTTTGTTAGACGTTTTCGGTAGTGTAATTTTTTTGCTGACTTAATAAGAGTAGTGTAGATCCTCCTATAATTAGAGATATAGTCGAGAATAAGAAAGGAGTCGGTGAATTTTTTTATATATGAGAGCGAGCGCATATTTTTAGCAGAAATTCGTATTCCTTTCGTGGTCCACGGTTTATGCCGCTTAGGTTTGATATTCTTAAGCGGGAAGGCCTTGTTAAAAGCACTTAAAGTTTTATTTAAAAAAGTTCTGAAGTTTGTGTTGACATTATCAGATTCAAAATTCCAATTGGTGTTAAAGCAAATATTATGAAATACTGAGAAATTTGCGGCCGAGAAAATTCTGCCCCGAATGCGAGATCTTGGTAAGGGCCTTATAGGTAAACTAAACCTGGAAATTACCGCCTCGTGATCGGAAAGACCTGAGCTATAGACCTGTGATTGCACCTCTGATGGAGAAAAATCAGACGCCATGTAATCGATGATAGAAGAAGAGTTTTTTGAAATTCTAGTTGGCGAGGATACACGCATTGAAAGACCGAAAGAGTCGAATATAGAAATTAGATATTTCTGGATGGCACAAACAGTAGCATAGTCAATATTAAAGTCCCCGCATAGAATTTTTTTACCTTTAATCGGTAGGCTGTCTAGCAAACTTACCAGGCTATTTAAAAATGATTGTACATCAGAGTTTGGTGATCTATAAATACAAATTACATAAAGATCAAGGTTTTGATTATATACTATAGAGAATTCAAAAGAGCTATCCGCTAACAAATGATCATATTTAGATACCGACATGAAATCTCCATTTAGGGATAGAATCAGTGTTCCCCCATGAGCTGAGTTTTTTCTGTCATATCTAGCTACTGTGGTATACCTCTCAATATAAAAGGGTTCGTTTAGATTCAGCCAGTGCTCAGTAATTGCAACAAGTTGGGGGAACTCCAATTCTTCCAGAAATAGGTACAACTCGTCAGTTTTATTTCCTAGAGAAGCAATATTAATTAGAACCATATTAAGACTAGTAACAACAGGAAGTTTTGAGGAATCTAGTTCCTCAGGACACGTCGTGTTTTCTAAAAATTTTTTTTGGGAGAATTGCTGGTAAAATAGTTTTATTATTTAAAAAATAAATTTTTCTGAAGCGTTTCCAAAGGTTTATGAACCACGGCGTTGTTCATAATGACTAAACGAGACTGAAACATATTGTGTTATTCTTGTACTTAAATATTCTCATCCCCACTTTCTTTAAAGTTTCGATTAAAATGGATTAATGAAAAAATAGATTTCCAGTTTGAAATTTGTAATAAAGATAAATAATTAAAATGGTAATGTATAAAAATAATGCAAAGTTTAATGTAACACTAATGATGGAAAAGTAATAATTTTTGAATCCGTCATAATAATTGGTACAGTTGGGGGTTAAAATTTGTAACTGATTATTTTTAAACTCTAACCTTTCTATCCAATTTGTATCAAAAATAGATCGATTTGGATAATGATACAAAATTTTAAAAAATTTACTTGCATTTTCATTTCCATTTATTCGTTCCATCCAACTAATTGTACTATTGTTAATTAATCCAATTTTCATAAATTTACAATATTTACTTAGAGTGACGTCTGTTTTATTAGAAAAAGATATTTCACACTGTGTTACGCCAAGGGGATGATGAACATAAAAAACATTTTGGAAAATAAAATAAAGAAGAATAAATTGAGATCTACTGATAGTCATTAAAACAAATTAATAATTATATTCCAAATTTATTAACATTAAGCAGATACTTTCACCACGAAAGCAAAAGCAGTTGTAAAAAAATAACAATAAAATACTTAATTTAAATATATGTAAAAGTTCATAAATAAGGATATTAATAATACTATATAAAATGTGTAGCTTGAAGACTTATTTTGAATGGTTACAATTATTCGATTCCTATTTTTCCATAAACAGTTATTTAAATCACAATTCCTAGCAAATTTCTTATGCTCCACAATAGGATCATCATAACTTAACCAATCAAAAATTTCAATACCACAATAAAAACATTTACAAATATCATTGATTGAAGTATAGTAAAAGCCAGCTCCAGCTAACACTTCTGGTCTCAATTTTCCTTTCCATTTTTTAAAAGTGGAAAGTCGTTTTTCATATGTTTTAAAATAACTGTTATCAATTTCTTTGTCAAAAGTTTCTAAGCACATTTTGTGAAAGACTTATGAAGACTAACTTTGGTTTCAAAAACATACATTGAACAAAAGGTTTTAGAATGATTTTCAACAACATCTCTATAATGAATAAAATCCAACTGCATTTTAATTGCACTTTTTTTTAACACCTTTTGCTTTTTTTGTTAAACTGTTTTCCGTTTTAATACAATATGCTTTTGCTCCAGTACCAAAGAAAGCAGTAATGGGTTCACCAGCATATTCATCTTTGAATTTTCCTATAACTGACTTTGTAATAGGCATTTCATGAATATTATTAAATTCATAATTTGATGTGTCAAATTTGTGAATATTTTTTATCATGTCAGAATAAATATTTGGTGTTGTGACTTCTAAAATGAACGAATCGGTATCGGTGTATAAAAGTGAAATATTTTCCTGATAAAGAGGTTTTAAAAAATTATAAAAGAAATCATACATGACAGTTTTAGATATATCTAATATTGAGAAGCCTACATATATTGGTTTATTGTAAGTAACTTAAATCTTTTGCATTTGAATAGCTACCAAGTTTTCAGAAAATATTGTTAAGTCCTTGAAATATGGTTTTGCAATTAAATTCTCAGCACCATCTTTTCTTCTATTTTTTTCCCACTCTGTAACAAGTCTTACGTCAATTCTCCTATCAACATTTTCCATAGTCTTGCCATAAATACTATTATTTGCCAACTTGTAAGTATTACGATCAAATTCATTCTTTGAATCATTTCTTAATCTTGAATTCAAGTCTATATATTTTTTCAACCAATCAGATTGAGAAAACTGTAAAACTCTATGAACTTTAGTTAACTTGAGTCCATGTTCCAAACATTGTTTTAATAATTGATAGTGAATAACATATTTTGATTTATCATTTAAATTGGGTATTAATTTTATGCAGTTAGAATTTGGCGGTTTAAAGTTTTCTGGACAAAATGGAAAATCGTTATGATAGGAATGTAGACTTGTAGGATATTCTAAATCAACTTCTAAAACATATCCCTTATTAGATTTTTTAGAAATATTCATAATATTTAAATCATTGATTTCTTTATCTGTTAACCAAACAAAATCTCCCGTTGGAATGTGCTGTGACATTGCATAACCATACAGATTTGTTGCATCATAATAAATTATGTATTTAGTTGGCTTTAAAGGATCAAAATTTAAAAGAAATGGGTTATTAGCTTCAGATTTTCTACAAATGCAAGAGCTCACACCACCGCGAACGCTTTTTTTGAAAAAGTGTATCATATCTGGATCAGTTAACAATTCTAACTCTATTCCAGTATAACGCAAACACGCCTCCCAGGATAAACCTGGAAAAGTGTAAAAATGAGCTGGATCGAGCTTATATGTGGATAAACAAGTGCTTCTAAAATTTTCAAAAATATCTGCCAAAAGTAAAGTATCAGAGAGTAAGTAAACGTCGGAGTATTGACCAAGAGATTCACATTTAAACAATTGCCAAACCTTTACAGCTCTTTGGTATTGTGCATCACTGATGTGCTCATCCGTTAAAGTATTATAAAATTGGTCTTTCTGAGGTAAAGTTGTTTCTTCTAATTTTAAATAATCATCAATATAACTGTAAGGAAATACACCTTTTTGCCGAATAAGTTTAAATCTTTCTTCATCATTGAAAATTTTTTTTATGTCCTTACATTGTTCATCTTTTAAGCTTTCAGAGAGTTTTGATAAAAAATGGGATAGAAATTGAAAAGAATCAATAAACCTTAATGATATATTTTTTTTCTTAGCCTTTTGTGTCTTTTTATCAAAATAGTTATCCACATAAATAAGCTTTTCAAATGAAATATATTTTTCCTTGTTTTGTGCGATAACTGTTAGTTGTTCTTTGTTTAAGCATAATTTTTTAAAAAATAGATGAGAATCATAATTACGCAAATTATGCAATATAACTGGAATAAAGTTAGGTAATCTGTAATTTATGTTGCAGAGTGAATGAGCTGGACCTCTATAAAGACCGGTTATGTGACAATGATCTGCAACCCTGTCATTTAAAAGAGGTTTATTACAAATATGACAAACTTTTTCATAGTTATGATAAATTTTGTCCAGTTCGTTCAAAGGGATCATTTTTTTAGGAGCCTTTAAATATTTATTGTATATGTTATACACATCTCTTTCTAAAGAATTTATAAATAATGTATCACAATTTTGACCTCTATATTTTTCAAATTTAGAATAATTATCGTCGAAGGAACATTTAATGTAATAGGCAAATGAATGTGGAATATGTTCATATTGTTTTAAGGTGTATGAAGTATTAGGATTTTTATCAACATTGTCATTATTTAAAGGCTTTAAAATGCATTCAAAATCTGCATACACCACGAAAGGAACTTTCATTTGTTTATGATAATTTACAAATTTCAAAATATTATCATATGAATAGTTTCCAAACTTATCTTTTATTAATTCTTTAGAAGGTAGGTTAATTCGTAAATGATCACAATCATAGCTATTGTGTTGTAATAAATTTTCTTCTGTAGGGAAATATTGTAAACAACCATCGCAAATATATTTTTTTCCGTGATGTTTAGAAATTTGTGCAGAAACTAGTTTTGATAAATCTTTAATATAGCAATAATGAAAAGTTTTTTCATCATCATAACTTATTAACAATAAATTGACATGTTGATTTTTTTTATTCGATGAATAATAAAGTGGACCAATTACTTCATACCCCTTTTTAGGATTTATAATTTCTAATCCATATACATTAATAGAAATGTTATTTTTTTCTTCAAAATCTTAATGTTCTTTAGCAACATTGGAAATTTTATACCTGACATATCCAAAACAGAAGAGTAGTGTGGGTAGGATGAAGTTTCAAAATCTAATCCGCGTGGTTGGTGAAGAGCAGACACAACTGCCCAGGCGAAGCAAAAGTTGTCATCATTCCTAATGTTGATCACAGCTTGACGTCTCTTGATCTCTTGAGGAAGTTCGATAAAAGATGAGGCTCTCAGCGGATTGTGCTTGTTAACATTAATTTCCAAATGAAGTAAATTCATCAAAGCCCATCCTGCAACGTAAAAATTAAAAAATTACTTTTTTTGTTGCTGTTGTAAAATCGAAAATAAATTCTTTACCTGAATCTCTTTCTGCAAATTCGTCAGCTTTCTGGTCAATAATGGTGCAGATTTGCTCTAACAGTTCTTTTTTCTGATATCCCTGGCAAATGACTTGGAACGGTGCATTAAAAGATTTGACATCATAGCTGTCGCTGCTGGGGTTAAAATAGAAACCGAACAGTTCCATATTTAGCTTGATACATTTATGTTTCTGCAGTTCTTGATCTATTAGATGTGCAATTTTGTATTCCAAATGTTGAAAATACTCTTTCACATTTATGAAGTTTTGGTGTGAGGAAATCCTATAAGATATTATTCGTTCCCTGAATGCTGACTTGATAATTTCAACACCTTCCTCCAAGCCTATTTTGGAATTGTTCTTGTGCACACTAGATCGAAGATGTCCACCCCATAGACTTTGGTTTATATTTTTCTTGCATTCTTTACAATATTTTACAATATTTGTAGAATCTATATAAATTAAGAAAAATATATTTTACAAAATATAACATGAAAAATAAAATGTTCTTACCTTTAACAAGCTTTGGTTTTTTCAACCAACTGTTGAGTTTTGTGGAATTTCCGTTAACATGTTTTTTAATATGTCGCAGTAAATTATCCTTTCTAGTAAAGACTTTATTACATGTTACACACTTATGCATTTCTGAAGTTTTCTGCATAATAATAATAATAAAATTAATATTGTGCAATTCTATTTAGTTATAGTCAAATTTTGAAAAAAGCAATTGCATTTTTGAAGTTCTTTGTATAATAATAAAATTAATATTGTGCATTTTTATTTAGTTATAGTCAAATTTTGAAAAAAGCAATAGAAATTAATTGACTTTATGAATCCATTTCTTCAAATGAGTCAACTAATTTGTCAAAGGCCTGTTTAACATAATTCACCGTACTTTCGTCTCCCTTTTTAATTGTGATCAAATTAGTTAAATTTTGAATAGCGAAACCCAGACACTTAAGGTTTGCTATTTGTTTTTTATTTTTTTTATTAATTTTAAATTTTTTTTTAATGATAAATGATGGTTTCGAAATTGAATTTTGTTCAACTGGTGAATTATTAGGAGAAATATCCGAAGTTAAATTTGCATCAATTTGTTTTTCTTGCGGATCAGAATTTACAATAGCATATGGTGAATTAATAGAAGATATAGCCGAACTTAAATTTTGATCAATTTGTTTTTCTTGCGAATCAGAATTTACAATATCATATGGTGAATTAGTAGGACAAATAGCCAAACTTAAATTTTGATCAATTTGTTCTTCTTCCGAATCAGAATTTTCACTAAACAAAAAGGGAGAGCAAATTGGTCTCGGAGAATTAATTGGCGATTTTAATGTTAAATAATTTGGATTGGATTTTTGAAAACAAACAATATCCTCATAGCTAGAATTTTGAGTTTCGTCAATGTCATTCAGTTCTTTAAGAGTTTGTTTAGTTTTTGTTGTAATTAAGTCCGTTTTGTTGTCAATAATGTCATTAAGATCGTCAAGAGTTTGTTGTTGAGTAGCTGTAAATAAATATTTTTCGTTGTTGTGTTTGTTGGCATTATTCTGAACTTGGCTATTGTAAATAATTTCATTCAAGTCCTGAATAGTTTGTTGTTGACTAGTTGTAAATACTTCTGTTTCATTGTTTTGTTGGTTTGCAAAATTTTGCATTTGAGTACATGTGTATAAGTCAAAGTCATTGTCAATTATTTTGCTACTCGATGCCAAAAAATTGTCCATTATGAAAAAAATCGTAATAACAAATAAAAATGCCACAAATGTACATAAAAATGTCACCAATATATATATAAGAATTAAATCTTGCCAAATAAAAATGTTAGAAATAAAAATAAAAATTTACCAAATAGACACAATGTAAACACCAGAAAACTCGCGAGCTCTGCACAGTGTGAATGCAGAAATCAATTGCATTCGTCTCTTCGCTGAGGCGATTTTATATGCAAAAGTTAATCACATGTGTCCTACTTAAAGTTGAACGACAATCTCTAAAAACCACTTTCCCAAGCCGATCAACAACCTTATCCCCTCCCCCTTCCCCTTCCCCCCCCTCCCTCAAGATCATTCTTGTTTAACATGACATTAATTATATTGAGGAGGAAGAAGAAGAGATGGAGGAAGATGATCAGGAAATTGACGAAGGAGTGGACATGGATGGACAACTGCTAAATTTAGGAACCGAGGCTGACGTAAAAGTAAGCAAGTTTAGGGCTAGTGAATTATTTAATAATTTTGAAGAAAAAGATGTATGTGTTATACAAAGCTAAAGACTAGGAACATTTGCTATTTGCCTTCCTTGTAGTGCAATTCACATGAGATATTTACGGAGAGGGGAGTCCGATCATGTGAGCTGCCACTACAAAAGAGCTTATGTTGTTAGTGCTTCTGATTTACATTGTGCTATTTGTAGGATACATCTTTTTCTACTAATTCCTGAACATGCTTGCTTTTACTGCAATAAAAATGAAAAAAAAAGAGATAGAAGATTATGTTGTTAAATATTAATAATAAACATAGTTTGTAAAGGTGATGTGTAGATTATTTCAACAATATTAATTTTAAATATAGGTTATAAACGTAATGGGTAGATAATGTCAAAAATATTAATTTTAAACATAAATTGTAAAGATAATAAGTAGAATACGTCAACAATATTAATTTTAAAAAATGTCAACTGTTACTATAAGCGGTTATATATTTTCAGTGCTATATGCAAAATACTTCTTTTTATTCTAACATCTGATACTGTATTTGTAAATGAAATAGCTAATCATATGTAAAAAAGTGTCGATTATGTCAACTGCCACTAGAAGCACTCATATAACATTTTGTTAACGCTTGTTTCTGTATTCAATTGAGTTTTCTCTTACTTGATGTAAATTATATTAATATTATTAGTATAATTAAAAAGTAGTAGATTAGGCTATGCCGGTCCGACAATCAAAACCGTCATTTTTACATGTAAATTCCCATAAGAAAATTTAAGCTTCCATTTGCAAAAGTGGTGCCATTTTAGGGCGTGGCATTTTTTGTGTAAACCCATAACAATTGTTTTGTTATGTAATGTGAAAATTAGTATGTATTAAAAAACTTGTTAGATCATTGTTGTCGTTTCAATATAGGAAAAGGAAAAAATGTGTGTCAATTATTATATATATTTACATTTACTTTTTTTTACAAAATTATTTGTTACCAAAGTTTTCACAAACACAAATTATAAAAAAATATTATCCTCTTTTTAAAATTACAACAAAATGATGTCTAATTACATCTTTGAAGATTTGTACCAAATAGTAATATCTAGTGCGACATACAGGACAATTGTTTACCATTATAGAACAACCATTTTCATCATTCCATCTTAAAATACATTTTAAACAAAAAATGTGGGAACATGTATTTGGTCTACATGAATCATAATATTCGATTATTTCAAAACAAATAGCACAAAACACTTTTTTCTCTTCACTCTCAGTTTTATTCAAATTTTTTAAAACAATCCCATTATTTTCTTCTCGAACTAATGGTATATTTTCTTCTTGAACTCCTGGTATAATTTCTTCGAGGCTAATTGTCTGAAGCGGAATGGATCGATTTCTTTCTCCAACTGATTCACTCATTTTATTTTAATATTATTATTAATAGATTTATTCAACAGATTTTTTCTTTTAACAGTCACTCGTACCTTAACATACTAAAATGATCTTGATGCACCTATTTATAAGACTTAAGAATGCAAAATCAAATGTGGGAGAACAAAGAGAAAAAATTAAAAATATGATGCGAATGAGAATAAAAGGAGAGGAAGTTAAGAATGAGGGACATGAGAGAGAGGAAGAGGAGGAGAAGGAGGCGCTCCCCTATTATAACTACTATTATTATTATTATTTACATGGAAGCTTATAATAAATGTGGATTTTTTTTGCCTATTTAATCTTCCAAATTTTGATTTGGTTCGTATGAATATGAATTTTTATGTTTATCCATTCGTCATCATGCATAAACATCCGCACGATCAATTGTATGTTGTTATCGTTCCTGTAAAGATACTTTTTTACCATTATGTTATATCTCGCAAAATACAGGGTGAGTCAGAAATCAAGGGTTAAATGTTGGATATTTCCAATTTACCCAGTTTGTCATTTTAGAGTGTGTGGTTTTAGAGGTATGGTGCAATGGGGAACGTGTCCTTATAGGGATATATTTGCTAGTCCTGAAATATGTATGCAAAAATTGATAAAGCTTGCAAGGTATGTTGCAATTGCAAAGAAGTTTCCTTATAAAGATTACTAAAATATCAACGGAAGTTTTACAGAACCCAAATTACGTTTAATTTGTGCCATCTGTTTTACTCAAGTCTGATATTGCAAATATTAAGCAGGTAAACCTACTTCCGTGAAATTTGTCGGGATGGGTTCGATTTGTCCAAACATTTTTTTCCAAATTTGTATTTATCGTATCCATTAGACATTAAATTAAACAGATTTATAACGTATGGAATTTGAAAAATGTTTTAATAGGTTCGCCATTTTTTATGTAACCGAATGTCATCGAAATTTGAGTATCCGTGGTTTAATATTACACTGATTTAAAAAAAAATCAAATTTTCAAGACAGTTTAAATGTCCAAAAACAAAGGACCACTTAGATAGAGAAGCCTAAAAGGCAAAAAGCATTTTGCCCTACGTGAAGCAAGCCTTTGCAGACATGTTGCAGATGATGATGGAGATGATGAGTAGTCAACGGAAAGTTTAAAAACCTACATATTTTCAAACATAAGCAGAATAAAACGGAAATACAAGTTTAGTGCACAAAAATATTTTAGCAACATCAACAGACTAGCAAAAAAAATATGTCACATTTTTTTGTGGTAAGTCTATATTATGAACCTTGGTCTTAGTTTTATTGATTACTTAATCCATATTTACTTTTATCGTAGTTTTTTACCCGCAGCTCTGAAAGAGATACATTTAACTAGGTGATAATATTAATGTTAAATTATATTTTCATTTCAACGAACTTCGCAGTTTAGATTTATTAAATATGTGAAAATGCTATCTGAGCAAAATGTTTGGTACCAAATATGTAATTGATTTTTAGTTATTTTCCTGGCATTTAATGCCGGCGACATAATTCAGCCGTTTCATATTAATTGAAATTTGTTTCCTGATTAAGCATGTCATTCAAACTCATGCAGGAATGTAGGTTTAACTTGCTAATTTGTTTAGTAAAAATTTCATTTTAAAATCACTTTATTTTTTTTATTAAAATCTGTATGTAGTAAAACTACTAGGACTTATAGATAAAATGTCAAGTAATTTTAAATTATATTATAAATTAATTCATTTTTTACTTCATTAATACTTATGTACAATATAACTGTAATTATCTTCCGAAAAGCTCTCTGGGTTCAATTGTCAATATCCCAAACCTAAACTGGCCGATATAATGTAAAAAGAGTAATGAATATATTATATATTAAAAAATTATCTACATTTCCTTACATTAAAGGAAAAATTTGAAAAAAGTCAGATATTACCATTATTATTCGGATGCGCATGCAAAGGAGGGTAATGTGTTTAACAGCCATGTAAGTAAGTAAGTATCCATTGTGTATTACCAACTACAGACTAAAGGCTTGGATCGGTTTTCGCAAGTCGTTTGTATTCTGCGAGTGTTCTTAGCGAGGTTTGCCTATAAAAATTCAAAATGGGGAAAGTAGTACGCCACCCAACATTAAAAAATAAATATTTTAATAATTCATTGTTATAAGTAATAAACTGAAGAGCTCCTGGAGATGATTTTAAATATATATATACATATTCTCATATAGTACGTAAAAGTGTCTCAAATATTAAAAATTATTTCACGTTTTTTTTATCCTACGCCAAGAAAAGGTAAAATCGAATTCAAAGAAAAATTTAAAGCAATTTTAAAGAGTGTGCCTTGCTCAGAACAGTCATTTTGATAAGATGGATCTTTTAATTCGATAGGTGTCCAGAAATTCCCAAATATCTTCTAAAATGCTTTTAGGTGTGGTAAAAATGAATAAAGATCGGAAAGGAGAATATATTATATTGACACTACACAAATTTTGTAAGTAACATATATTTCATTCCTAGTTTTGTTTACCAAATAAATATTTTTACTTCCCTCGTAAAATGAAAGTACTGCAATCGTAAAAAAATCACCATTCTCGATTCCGTTGGTCTGTCTCTGTCTGTGTGTCGATCTGTCTGTTCGGGGCATTGTTCAAAAATAACTTACCGGATTGGCTTCAAATTTTAGTCAAAAATTAAGGGTCTATGGGGTTGATCTGGTAATATTTTGGTAAAAATCAAATATGGCAAAACAAAATGGCGGCCTAGTGTAATACTAAAAAAATATTACTAAAAAGTGCTTATTCGATTTATTTCAAATTTTACACAAAAATCAAGTATTATGTAGGAATCAACTGGTAAAATTTTGGTAAGGATCCAAGACGGAAGAATAAAATGTTTAAAAATTCAGCCTGAAAAACCACTTTATGAACTGATTTCAAATTATGTGCCATAACTAATTGTGGTATAGAGATGAATTAACCAAGTTTTTTAATAAAAATAATAAGAATGTTAGTGATGCACTCATGATATTGGAGGAATTCAAAATTGGATAAAGTACTTAGAAAAAGTAGTCTCGGCAACACATTAAAAAGAGTATAACTACTACCTAGTTAAGTGAAAAGTATTTTAACTACTTAGCGGTTTAACTAATTTTGCCAAAAAGTAGCTTAGTAAAAAAATATTTCATTATCTGATATATAACATATTTCAGGAGGAAACTTCCCTTTTTCTCGCTGTTTTTATTTTTTATAAATTGTTTTGCTTTATCGCTTGCGTATTAATACAACATACTGACGTTACAGAATGAAAACCACCAATATTATCAACCTAATGAAATAATAGTAGGTAATGTGTTTCTAAAAATTGAACACCTGCCTTAGAATATACTTATCTACTTGATCTAATTGTTGGGTTATAGAGATAAAATAATTACACCGTAGTAACTCTTTTAAAATAAAACTTGCTTATTTGCTCTTAGAACCCTGGAAGGTATCAAGAAAACGACTAACTAACTATTATTTCTACTTATATCTTATGTTCGGCTTTTCTTAAGAAAACAACCAAGCCATCCGTCCCATTCATACATAGCACTTTTTAATCTTAATTGCTTTCGTGCTCTTTATATAAACATAAACATATTTAATCCTGCGGCGGATCTATAAATTACATTTGTTTAAATAATATTTGAATTAATTTTAGTAAATATTCCAACACTAATACCAAATATTTTCAAAACAGAATTTATGTACTTGTTTTATATTGATTTTTTTTTATTTGTAAGTATAATGAGAGATAATAGGTTTATAAAAAGTTTTTGCAAGTATAATAAACAACGAAACGTGTTCTTCAAAAACACTTAATACCTTAAACAAGAACATAAATAACAAAAACAAGGTTAATCAGCTTTACTCGGGTGCATATAGGTTTACAAACTAAATAATAATTATTAACGAAATAAGTTGGCGTCTAAAAAAAAACTGCTATTGACGTATATAAACATTTTTTTTCTTAGAAATGGCAAAATTTGTACTTTAATTTCACAAACACGTTGTCCCTATTTTCATTTGTTTAATTTATTTAACTAAACTGTCTTCATATTGATTTACTTTATGTAACAATTTGTTCTATCTAGGAATTATGACTGATCTATAATACTGATACTGATTTGATTGAAGTCAGAATTATGACGTCACATACTTTTTTATTGCAAATCTATATAGTCGTAGCCTTATTGCTAAATCAGTCTTTTTATAAAACATTTATTCCTTATTTTTTTAATATGACTGAATATATTAAGCATTTTATAAAACACCGGGGATTTCTTGGGCGTATCATAAAACAAACAAAAACATAACATATTAAGAAAGAAACTTTAACTAAGCATTTTATAATTCGTCTGGCCATCGAGTAGGGAAACTGTAAAATATTTAGTTTATCATTGTGAAGGCCACGATTTACATCGAAACCCGCATCTAGGAGTAAATACTGATAGCTAAAGCTAAAATACGATACTTAACAATCTGTTTCAATACTCAAGACGAGTGTAGTATGCAAGACAATTTTTTAAATATTACCCCTAATAGGTGATTCTAGCTTCTTCTTAAGTTCACTATGTGCTAATAGAAATGGGTAAAGACAGTTTTCCAAATTCAAATTATATACATTGTTCAAAATGTATTGCACCCTGCTCTTTCAATTCCAGTCAAAGAATAAATGAGTCAGAATGGAAATGCAATTTGTGCAAAGATCAAGAATTTGGACTTTTATTAAATTCAGTCTGAATTTAATTAATTCCGAGTTAGATTAAAATTAAGTTGGGTCAAGGCCAGTGAAGGAATGGACAAGACAATACAAAAGGCACGACTTATTATTACTTTACCAGGGAGTAAGAGGGATGTATTCTGTAGGCTTTTCTGTCTGTCTGTCTATTTGCGTTAAAGGTAAAAAACTACTTACCCGATTACTTCAAATTTTGGTCAAAAATTAAGGGTCATATGGGGATGACATGGTTATATTTCGGTAAAAATACAAATTGTTACTAAAAAACTACTTAACCAATTTACCTCAAATTTTGCACAAAAATCAATTACAATATAATTATTCATTATAATGAAATGAAATGGCGATTTCATAATATGTTTAAAATATCAGGATCAAAAAATTACTTATCCCATTGAGTTGAAATTTTACACAAAAATCAAGTGAGAAACAGGAATAAACTGGTAAAAGTTTTTCAAATCTATAAGGCAAGACAAAATGGCGGCCTAATTAAATGTTGGAAAAGTCGATAAAATTCTATTTCTTAGAATAAAAACCTTGTTCTTATTATAGTAAATCATATAAATAAAGTCACAAAAAATAAAAAAATTGGTATATTTACCTTTACCCACAACGTCCCTCGTATAGAATTCCACTACTTAGAATAAACAGTCTACATATAAATATAATTATTTGGTAATAACTTTATACAAACTCTATAAACTGTAATTTCTTTCAATTTTTAATTGTTATTATTATTATTGTTTATTTTCATAACATTAGTTATATAGTCTACAAAAATAAGTTATGTTCTTTATTATTGTCCTCCATAAAAAAAAAGTTTTTTTTTTCCAGGAAATGGAATTTTGCCGAATATTTATACAATTTATTACGCCACCATTATGCGTTGTCATGCAGGATTCTCACTTAAAATGTACAAGTCTTTCCCTGTTTAACACTAGTTTTTTGTTTCAAGTTAGTTGGATAAGTAGTTTTTTGGTACTGATTTTTGAAACATTTCATTAGGCCGCCAGTTTGTTTCGCCCTAATGGATTTACACAAAAATTTCACCATTATGTTTATATCACACTTAATTTTTGCGCAACTTTTGAAGTCCACAACTTAATAATGATATTTTATACAATATGTGACGCTACCATATTGGATTTTTACCAAGATATAACCATTTCATCCCATTATGACCCTCGATTTAGGACCAAAATTTAAAGTCAATCAAAGGAGAAATGTCGGAAAGTGATTCTATTTTGACACGGTCTAAACCGAAGAACGAGAACCATGATTTCTTAAATGACCACAACCGAGGAAGCTTCCATTCTATATATATATAGTTATTTGGTAATAACTTTAGACACATAAATATTATTATGTGTCACTTTTTTTCATAGAGAGAAGATTTCATTACGAGAAAAGTTCTGTTCAAACGGCTTTATCTGTTTTTGTACCGAACTAGCCAGAACTCACTGTATAATAAGAATTTATGGCAATACATATGTTTTATTCACATCTCTAACAATCATTCAGACTGAAACAAATACAATACAAACATTCATTCATATAACTACTGATAATAACCAATAACCATAACACTGAATAAAACCACTTTGATACTCCGTAAACCATTTTTTTTTAAGTAAAGTATTATAATCGTGAAAAAGTCACCATCCGAAATTTTTACAGATTTTTGCGTTTTCGGGTCTCTGGACCCCGTCAGTCTGCCGGTCTGTCTGTCGTTCTCTCATTCTGTATGTACACGGCATAGCTCCAAACTACTTATCCGATTAAATTTTGTGGTGGTTTATGGTGGTTATATTTTGGTAAAAATCCAATATGGCAACGCTATAAAATGTAAAAAATCTAATTATCAAGAAACTGTTTTACCGAATGGCGCAAAAATAAAGTGTGATAGATGGATAAAATTGTAAAATGATCAAATTTTTGTGTAAATCAATTACTTCCCCCGTAATGGAACTGGCGGCCTTATTAAATGTTTAAACATTCAAATCGAGTGTTAAACAGGGATATACTAGTAAATTTTTAGCTATAATCCTAATTAAAAACAAAATGGCGGCCTAATAAAATGTTTAAATATTCGGTTAAATTCCATTCCCTGGAATAAAACATTTTTATGGAGGAAAATATTAAGGGACATAATTTATTTTTTGTAGACTACGTAACTAATGTTATGAAAAACAAATAATAATAGTAACAAATAAATTAAAAACTTAAAACATTGAAATAAATTACAGATTATAAAATATGTATATAGTTATTTCCAATATGCATATGTAAACTGTTTATTGTAAGTAGCCGAATTCTGTACGAGGTTGTGGCTAAAGTTTTTTTTAATATAATTAGGCCGCCATTATGTTTTGCCATATAGAATTGAAAAACTTTTACCAGTTCATCCCTGCCTTACAATTGGTTTTTGTGTAACATTTCAACTCGATTGGATAAATAGTTTTTTTCTGATATTGTAAACATATCATTAAGACAAAATTTTCATTCCTCACCAAAATTTTGGCAGTTTATCCCTATATTACATTTTATTTTTGTGCAAAATTGGATAAGATGTTTAGTTTTTTTACATTTTATTAGGCCCTTGTATTAGATTTTTCCCAATATATAACCATGTCATCCCCATATGAGCCTTATTTTTTTACCAAAATTTGGAGTAACACGTATAAATAGTTTCTACCTATGCCGCGAATATACAGACTTACAGGCCAACGGAATGGAGAAAACAAAATATGTTTTTAGGCCTCTAAAATGTAAAGATCTGAAAAAATCTCGGATGATGATCTTTTCACGATTACAGAACTTCCATTTTAGTCCCTGGGTAAATAAAAATAAGGCATGGCTTCTTTTATTGTCCTGTTTATGTCTCGCGCCTGCTCTGACCCAACTTTAACTTACTCTAAATCGGAATTTATTAAATTCCAACTTCTAACTCGAAATTTAATAAATATCAAGGTCTAATACATTTCAAGTTAGTAAGTCGGAATTTAATAAATTTCGAGATAGAAGCCGGAATTTGATAAATTCCGAGTTAGTAAGTCAGAATATAAAAAAATCCAAGAACTAAGTGGGAATTTAATAAAAAAAATATTTTTAACATTTTTGTGGCTCTTCTACGCTTTCGTACATAGCAAACTATTTGAGCATACAAATGTACACTGTTTAAGAATAAAATGCTTAGCCGACATCTTGTTTAGGTCCGTCAGCTTTATAAAAAACGCTCAAATAGAGGCTAAGGCAAGTTCTTTCCCTCTTTTCATCTAAAAGACCTGCTAATATCATTTTGCATTATTTTATTGACTTATTCTTTTCATTAGTGCCTTTTATTATCTGCTTAGATGACACGTTCCGCACCTTTTTGGTATATTATATGTTACCACATAATTTAGGTTAATCAGGATTAATAATATTGGGTTACTTTAAAGAGTTACTTAACAACATGACATAGTGAAGCGTTTCTGATTTCATACTAATTGTACAAACTTCGACGTAGTTATACGGTTATAAGCTTTATTTAAAATTACTATGACCAGTATTATATACAGGGAAATTTATCTAACAGTTCTAAAGCTTCTATTTGATATGGTATGCGAATAAATTTCTAGGACCGTACTAAATTTTTTTTGTTCCACCCTAAAAACAAACATTGAGTTTTTGGTTTAATGCTATTTTGCGATACAGCTTTTAAAGAACGTAACATATAATATAATAACAATTTTGTCGCACTTTTCAAATATTTTAAATAAATTACTCTATATATCGTCAGAAATCCATATTACCATAAAGCTAATGTGTCTAAATTAAAAAGTTAATTACTACCTCGTAATATCATCGTTTTAGTATTCATTTAGGATGTCTATATAAATTCCGACATCATATATAAAAATAATATTTAATAATTTTAAAATCACAGGACCAGTATAGAAAATTTATGTATCTATAGGTATCAACGAAAAACTTCATTGAATTTGATAAAACATAAGGCCAACTAAATCTGCAAAGAATATATTTGATATTTGCTGTATTTATCTTTAAACAAAACCGAGAAAATTAACAAAAACCTTACCATAAGAGGCAATTTATTGCAATTAAATGCACATATTTATCTACCAAAGTAACGCATTACGCAAAATTTGACATATTCATAATCAACAACGAGAGGCCCTTTTTATTGAATCAACAACAATCAATGTGATGAATTTAAAAAATACTAACTTTTTGATTACCCTATATAGGATTATATTTACAGTTTCTTAATGTATCTGCAACATGTGAATAAAAAATACTAGGTGCTTATGATTCTCAATTTCTTGTAGTGATAGAAATAAATAAATTAGAGGGGTGAAGAGAACTTGAGATTAGTATAAGCAAACTATTCTTTGGAGATTTAGCTAGACTTATGTTGCATTTTGTTTTTATCAAATGTTAACTCAACCATATATATGGTGGAAAGTATTCCTTGATGCCCATAAATACATTTAACAATTTTAAATTTAAATAAAAATCACAAATTAATATTTAAATTAAATTATAATTTAATTTATTTCATTTAGTAATGCTGGCTTTATAGCAATAGGATTTTCGGTAAACTTTAATTTATGTATTTAAGATGTCTGAAAATTGCGACAATTTAGCAAAAACCTGGGTGCTTAATTTTAGGTTTGATCTATCAGATTCTAATTTATTAACCTTCTGGAATTTTAACAATTTTTAGTATGTTTCCTAGGTAGCTTGGGTCAAGCGTCACACCACCACCAGAATTTGATTACAACCGCTCAATCCGTTTAGAAGCTAAAACATATTAAAAACTTAATACTATTGGATTAATCACCCTATATTTAGAAATTTAAAATATGTTGATCATTTTTAGTAGCCATTTCAAATGTAATCCGTGGGACTTTATCTACGGTAAGAATGTGTACAATTAGTCTGGGGTCACTAATATCAAAGAAAATGGTAGCTAAAGCAATAGCTATCATTTTCGTTTCTCATGTCCGATTCTAACTATATTCTTACAAATAATATTATCCATTTAGTGAAAAATAAAGGTATGTTAGTGAGAAAGCCCAATAAGTTATTAATGCCAGAGACAAGTAAATGTGCTTGATATTTGGATTGCTATCCATCACAGTTGACAAGTTGACTGGCCACAAGCCAAAGTACTTATTTTTAAATAAAAAATCGTTGTAAGGAACAATATTTATAGACTAACGATTTGTTGTGAGCAATAACGTATTGTTATGCACCGAATTTGATTACACGCTATGTTTTATGACCAGTGTTTCACAAAACAAATTATTAGGCTCAGTTACGGGAAATATGTTATTTAATTAATAAAAACATAACAATATAAATAATAAAGTATAATTAAAATAGCATTTGGATTTTGAAGTGGTTTTAGATTTGGAGGAGAAATAGTATTTTATCTTGTTTTGCTCGATTAACAATGAAACAGATAAGAAGGTTTAAATCATCTGGTACACGGCGGCGTGCGTGTACAACCAGGAAGGTTAAACACATTCCTTACCACGATATAGCTAAGCATGTTTCTGTGTTGCAGTAACCAATGTATAGTATATAACGCCCTAATGAGCCACGAATTTTATATTAGGATACAGCAGTGCAGTCTACTGTACTGTAGTAAACTTTTCGTTGCATATTACGCGTTAACGTAATATATTGCTTACTACGGTACAGATAAACTATTTTTTGTATCGAAGTATGCTCCTCCAATAATAGTCCAGTAACTGACTAACGGTAAATTTTTGTTTCGTAGGCAATTTATTGCGAAAACAAGGTCATACTTGGAGAGTATCAAAATTGACTTACAACATTTGATTGTTAGATTGATAGAAGATTGGTGTAGATGCTTGTAGGAATAATTTACCTTGATAACAATATATGTCTAAATATGGATCGTTTTTATAGTAAATAACCGAAGGAATCTTTTTATCAAAAACTCTTCCCAATTTTTGCTTTATCACAACTGTTATACTAGTATTTAAAAACTTTGCATGATATGTATCCTTTAGCTAAAGCATGTATAAAACCTTATCATCCACCCTGTCATGTCTGTAGCGCTTTCCTATCTAGTCATCACACCATTTACTATGATAATTATTGTTATCCATCCCATTTTTCATTTTGGCCCATATCGTAGCATGATAGTCACTCATATTCCACAATTTGATATTTTTTATCGTAAACTGATTTAGGTTGTTTTAAAAATGCTCGCATGAGATGAGTCTTTACAGCACAACTTGTGCTGAACGAGGCTAAAGTCTGTTGAACATTAACGCCCTCAAATGCTTGAGAAAAATTATTGTGTTACAGACAATGCATAATTTGTTGCATTGTTTACTACCTTATAGAAATAATTTAAGCTGTATTGTGGTAAGAAATGTTTTTACGCTAGTACTCAATGTATTTCTGGCAGATAAATGTGACTAACCGTTCTTTTGTGTTTCTTTTTATAGAATCTTGTAGCATATTTGGTTCTAGAAAGCTTTAACATCGCTCGTAACAGGCAAGTTGGAAATTTAGGTGACTACAAAAAAAATATTTTAACATTTAACAATAAAAATAATGTTATATGTATGTTATTATTTTCTATTAATTTAATCGTATCTGATTATGTTAAAACATCTAAATGTATGAGCAGAAATAAACGTTTGAATTACGTGGGAAACGTGTATTAGAAAAATTCTAGCAAAGTATGGCAAGACGTTTCCGATCTATACACATTCTCATCTAAGCTAACTACGTCCCGAAACTGGTCCAAAATAGATACACCAATTTTTTCAAATAATTTATGTGATTCAAATATGAGTTAAATGCTTTTAAGTTCCTTTTTGTATTTTGGAGGTTTACTAATCTAAATTTTGTCTGATTAGACCTTTTCTTACTATTTATAGTATACAGGGTAGTAAAAATGTAAAATGTTATATATATATATATATATATATATATTTTCGCGTTACTTTGAACATGAGGTTTAAACTTAGGATAATATCTGGGGACGTTGTTGAATTGTGAATCTCACCAAATTTAATAATTATAGTTTAAATATATATATGGAAATATATTAATATATATATATATATATATATATATATATATATATATATATATATATATATATATATATATATATATATATATATATATATATATATATATATATATATATATATATATATATATATATATATATATTATATATATATATATATGAATTGTGAATCTCACCAAATTTAATAATTATAGTTTATATATATATATATATATATATATATATATATATATATATATATATATATATATATATATATATATATATATATATATATATATATATATATATATATATATATATATATATATATATATATATATATATATATAAAATTTATATATATATATATATATATATATATATATATATATATATATATATATATATATATATATATATATATATATATATATATATATATATATATATATATATATATATATATATATATATATATATATATATATATATATATATATATATATATATATATATATATATATATATATATATATATATATATATATATATATATATATATATATATATATATATATATATATATATATATATATATATATATATATATATATATATATATATATATAATTATATATATATATATATATATATATATATATATATATATATATATATATATATATATATATATATATATATATATATATATATATATATATATATATATATATATAAATATATATATATATATATATATATATATATATATATATATTGTAACAGTTTAATTTTGTTATAAGTGCATTTCATTGTATGATTAATTTTATATTATAATCTACTACTTTAGTATTAAGTTTAGTGATTAATATGTACGCCTTGTTGGTTTGATTTACTTAGATTTTAGTAGTTTAGAAGCGGTTACATTGTTCATATTTAAGCGAAATATAAATTCACACCTTTTGCAGCAAATTTCGGTACACACAGTGTCACCTCTCGATAAGTAGTTAATTTTGTACCTATATCTGAACTAAAGATATAAAGGAATAATTTTCAGTAAATGGTACAAGTTTAGCGTGCGAATCATAGATGTCGCCAAAAAAAAATCAGTTCAAATATAATTGTTGGATTTATTTAATATCGCCGAATTTAATAATTATATGCTGTATAAGAAAAACTTCAAATAGCATTTTAGACAAACTATTTATTTCCCATATATTTTACAGAGTAGATATAAATTAAATTTTATTAATTTTGAAAACCTATTTTCGAGTCTTGGGATTTTCGTTTTCCTTGGCTAGATATGCCGCATTTTTAGAATCGAGCGTATATTTTGTATAACTCTTCTGTCGCTGTAAAAAAAAACCAAATCATTAGTACTCCAATAAATTCTTTGATATAAAGTCGATATTATGTATTAATATTGAACTGTAAATACTTGTATTAAAAAAAAAAGGTTGCCTTGATAAATATTTCTTTTCAGCTATACATAGGATTATTTTTAGACTATAGATACTATATATACACCACTTCATACTTTCTCTTAAATCTATATTTTATTATTCGTGTTCCCTTTTGCTGTGAATATGTAACATATAAAGGTATTTTCATTTAAGTTAGACATAAATAAACCAAAGGTATTTCTCGATTCAATATTAATATTCTTACCTTTTTTTTTCCTGAGACTATATAACCTACAGCCTTCTTATAATTTCTATCAATGTTTGATGTTCCGAAATTCAGATCGACTTTTGTTTTGTCCATAGTTGCATAATTACTTGGAGCCTATTATAAACTGAAATTTCGTCTAATGCATTTCCTAAAATAAATAGTTAATAATTGTGTGAATAAATTCCTATTTTATGGTTAAATAATGAGTTTATACAGTTGAGAAAATTCTATTAAATTAAACTTAACTTACGTTTCATTTTTATGGCATTTAACTACTCCTGCATTAGCACATCATTTTTTTGACTCTTTGGTACTCTACTCCGGACACATTTGACTTTTCTGAGTGGTCCTTTTCCATTAGTACTAGAGTAATTAATTAAATATTATTTGTTTATTTACGTTTCCATTTTGCCTAGGCGTTGCTTTTAAATTTCAGGTTAGTTGTTTCTGTCAATGTTATTATTGCGTCGTCTTGGAACTTTTCGGATCTATTCGGCTAAGACTTCCATATTAACTTATTCTCGAAACCCTCCATCCGGTACTTCCTCATATCAAGAGCGCAGGCATGTTTTTCGCTGTTGCCAAGTGTATTCCTGCATTATATATATATATATATATATATATATATATATATATATATATATATATATATATATATATATATATATATATATATATATATATATATATATATATATATATATATATATATATATATATATATATATATATATATATATATATATATATATATATATATATATATATATATATATATATATATATATATATATATATATATATATATATATATATATATATATATATATATATATATATATATATATATATATATATATATATATATATATATATATATATATATATATATATATATATATATATATATATATATATATATATATATATATATATATATATATATATATATATATATATATATATATATATATATATATATATATATATATATATATATATAATATATATATATATATATATATATATATATATATATATATATATATATATATATATATATATATATATATATATATATATATATATATATATATATATATATATATATATATATATATATATATATATATATATATATATATATATATATATATATATATATATATATATATATATATATATATATATATATATATATATATATATATATATATATATATATATATATATATATATATATATATATATATATATATATATATATATATATATATATATATATATATATATATATATATATATATATATATATATATATATATATATATATATATATATATATATATATATATATATATATATATATATATATATATATATATATATATATATATATATATATATATATATATATATATATATATATATATATATATATATATATATATATATATATATATATATATATATATATATATATATATATATATATATATATATATATATATATATATATATATATATATATATATATATATATATATATATATATATATATATATATATATATATATATATATATATATATATATATATATATATATATATATATATATATATATACGACAATTTGTGTACGAAGAATCCAATAATTGTATTTAACATTGTACTTATTTAAACTGTAAACTAGGAATTTTGGAAAGATTGTTAAGAACAAGTATTTAAAAATGTGACCTATTTAGTGACTGGAAAACAGGTATAGCTATATTTATCATTCAGGTTTAGTCAATTAAGAAATCATGGTTTTTGAGATTGGACCGCGTCAAATTAGAATTACCATCCGACGTTCGATTGCTCGAGGCAACTTTATTCCACGAGATCTGAACATTGAATGATCTCGGATTTTTTTTTTGTATCGATGGGGAATACTTTTACGCACGACTCCATCCCGGTTGGGATGGAGACAGTGTGGGACTCGCATTACTGCCAGGTTGTTACACCTGACAGATTGCCATACCCACTAAACCCCACCGGGCCCCCATCAGATGGACCGTCATTGGGCAAGTACAAGGGTCCTTCGATGGGGTTGATGCCGTCCTTCCGGGGATGACCCTCTAAAAGACATGGACCTCTAGGGGAGTGTGTTGCCTCTTTGGCACGGTGTTTTTGTGCCGCCTCTCGTTACAGGTATATCTGAAAAAGAAAATATCGTTAGTGATGTAATCGTCTTACCTGTTAATGTTACTCTTGTTCCGTCCTCCCGTCTGTCCGGTTGCCACTGCCAACGTCCCACTAGTCCTGGGCCCAGTTTGCCGATGCCAGGTTCCTCCGTCCATCCGTGTGTTGGTCTTCTTATTGTGTCCTCTTCTGGGCCCTCAGTGTCACTGCTGTTCCGTATCCTTGCAGTCAGGAACTGAGGAGGGGTGTTCTTTTACCTCAGGTTCAACTGTAGCTCACGCCGGAGACAGTTGAGGTCCCTGGTATCCTCTTCTTTTACCTCAGGTTCAGCTGCAGCTCACGCCGGAGCCAGCTGAGGTACTGAGGTACTGGGAGTCCTCTTCTTGGAGCTTCTGTTGGCCACATGAGTTGCTTAAGAATTTTTGCAAGTAAGATCTAGCTTCTGAGGAGCACGGAGGCTCAGAAGTTTTGATTTAATTGCATCCATCCTCAAGCAGTTTTCACGCAGAACTCCGTGTCTTGTCCTATTGTTGTGGTTTGGAGCTAGTGGATCATAGTTCACCAGGTCTCGTAGATTTTCGTTATGATGGTTTTCGGCTAGCCTTTTGTTGCATGAAATCTTCAATTTGTGTCCAATGAAGATCTCTCTGCCTCGTTCCTGATGAACCACGGGGCATCTGCCGCCATACTTATCAGTTTATTTTCTGTCCTCTTGATCTTCAAAAGATTTGTTTTTGACGCATAGCCATAAGCTGTAGAGCCGTATGTTAGTTGGCTCCTTGCTACTGTTTTGATAAGTAGCAGCTTTGTCCTGATTGCCATTTCGCTCTTTCGGCAGAGCAATGGATAAAGTTTATTCATTGCCTGCCTAGCTTTGGTCCTCGGTGCGTTGATGTGTTTGGTCCAAGTCAGTCGTTTGTCTATGGTCATACCTAGGTACTTGACCTCATTGGACCATGGAATCTCTACTTCTCCAACTCGGATTCTGGCTCTGGCAGTCAGTCTCCTTCGTTGGAAAAGTATGGCCTGCGTTTTCTGGGGTAGTATTAGTAGTATTCAGTATCTTGACTTTCCACTTAATGCACCAGTCATTAAGGTCATTTATGTCCTCTTGCAGTCGCCTTCCCAAGAAACGGGTGCTTCTGCTTTTGTGTAGGATGGCGGTGTCGTCTGCGTAGAGCGCTGTTATGCCCTCGTCTCCTATTGGGACATCGTGGGAGAAGATGGAGTACAGTATGGGTCCCCTGTGGAACTCCTGCTATCAATCCTCTTTGTTCAGAATGGGTGTCATTCACTTTGGCGGAGAATGTCCTGTCTCATAGATAGCTGGGAATTAGTTTAATGCTTCTTCTCTCGTATCCGGCCACAGATATTTTGTACAACAGCCCTTGGTGCCACATCCTGTCGAAGGCCCTCTCGATGTCTAGGAAGACTGCTCCTGTAGCTTCTCTGTTGTTGAATCCTTTCGTGATGTATTCTGTAGCTCTGAGGACTTGTTGTTCAGATGAGTGCGCTGCCCTGAAGCCGAATTGCTCATCAGGGATGGCATCTAGCTCTTGGGTCTCATCTTTAAGTCTTCTGGCTATGGCTCGCTCAACTACTTTGCCTAGTGCAGGGAGTAGACTTATGGGCCTGTAGTTTTGAGGTTGGGTGCGGTCCTTGCCTGGTTTTTCCAGTACAATGACCTCCGCCTTTTTCCACATGCTAGGGGAGTGGCATGTCCTTATTACAGTGTTGATGATGCTGGCCATCGCATTGTAACCTTTCCTTGGGAAGTATTTCAGCATCTTATTGGTAAAGCCGTCGGCTCCAGGGGCTTTTTTCACTTTTAATCTCTTTATTATGTCTCTGACTTTTCCAGGGGAAACAGGAGTTGGGTTGTGATGAGGTAGAACATGTGCATCCAGATCCCTTACAATCTCGTTGACCTCTTTTATATGTTCGTCGTCTTCGTTGGGGTGATGGTTTAGCTGACCCTGCTGAACAATGGCGTCGGCAAGGATCTCGGTTTTGTCTTGATCTGTGTAAACAGGGCCGTTTACACTTTGAAGAGGCGGTAAGGGTCGTTTTTCAGACCTTAGGGCACGCTGCATTTGCCATGCAGTCTGGTGAAATGTATTCAGGGATCTCACTTTTTCACTCCACTTGTTGTCCCGGTATTCCTTGAGGCTGTCCCTCATGAATTGGGAGTGGCGATTTAGTACAATCCTGTCTTCTTCCTCTCGAGTCCTGGCGTAGACCCTTCGGAGTCGTCTATTTATCCGGACCTCAGCTTTTAGAGGTTCCGGGAAGTGTTCTGTATGCCGGTGCCTGCTTATGTCTTCCATTACTGTGCTCTCATGGAAGGCAGTCAGGATGGCTGTCTCTAGTCGTCCTACGGCCTCCTCTAGTCCCTGAGGAGCGCGGATCTCAGGGATTTCAATGCGATGGTTTACTCTGTCTAGGTTTACACCCAGTTGTAGGAGTACTGGGTTGTGATCTGAGGTTCCTTCCTCCAGAGTGTTTATGTCCAGCTCTTGCCTGATGTTTTTCAGGAGTGCAATGTCTAGGACTGAGGGCCTCCCATATCCACGGGGGAGGTGGGTAGGTTGTCGGGGTCTATAATGGCGAGCCAAGCGAGAGATCCTTATTGGGGTAGGAGCAATGCCATTCTTCTGACTTACAGTGGAAGTCTCCTATAATAATTTTTGGGGAGTGTCCTCTGGCTAGATGTTCGATGTCTTCTCCTAGTAGTTCTTGTCTGGGAGCACGATATGCGTAAGTAATCTTCACATTACTTCGCCGTGTTTTGACCTCAATGGAAATGGCATCTAGTTCCACATCCTCAACCCCCAGGAAGGAATTTGGAACGCCTTTCCGGACCAGTAGAGCTACTCCTCCCGCAGCAAGGTTGCCACGGGGGTCATATCTGTACATATGATACCCCGGGAAGGAAATTCTAGTCTCAGGTCTGAGTTTTGTCTCCTGGATTGCTACAACATCTGGGTGATGTTCCTCCACAAGCTCTAAGACATCTGTTTTCCTGGCCCTTATTCCACAGGTATTCCAGGAAATTAGTTTTAACTCCTTGTTTTGTTGTTGCACTGGCATTTTATTTCAGTCTGCGAAGCTGTTCCTCCACAGCTTTTGTAATTGTTGGTATTATGTTTTCAAAAATTGAGGGCATCATTCCTGTAACTGCCTGTAGGATGGCAGCTTGTAGATCTAAGGGGGGACTGGATATTTTGTGCTTAGATGAACTTGGTTTTACCTGTGCTGGGGCATTGTCCTTATTGGGTTTGTTTTCCTCTTTAGCAGGTTTTGGCCCTGGTTTGAAGTTTGCCCATGGGGCGATAGGTGTTTTTTTGGGAGTGGGGAACTTGGGTCAGCCCCTGTAACTGGCAGGGTGCCCACTTTGAGCACAATTTGCACAGGTAGCATTTTTTGTGCCGTCTTCACAAATCGACAGATTGCAAGCACTGGCCCTGTGTTGTCCAGCGCTTTTTACACATCAGTCCGGATATGTACATAAGGACTGTGTGTGCCCAAAATTTTGACATTTGTAACATTGCTTGACCGTCTGGTCTTTTTTCTTCGGCTCCATTTTGATCTGTCTGTCGAGGAGTACCGATTTCGCTGAGTTCTTTCACGATCTCTTCTTTCGGGGTGTCCCTATGTAATCCCCTGATTACCGCATTCTATCCTCGGGTAGCTGATACGTATGGCACGGCTTGTTGGAGTCTTTTAGGTGGGTAGTTAAGGCCCTATGGTCCTTGGCCGTTACAGGGTAGATTTGGAGTCTGCTCCCAGCCGTTTTTGCCTTAGAGAAGGCAATGTTTGCGTTTTTGATGTTCCTGCGAACAACTGTCCAGTCACCCCCATCCTCTGTTACTACAGGAGGGATTTTACTTTTTACCGAAGAAGTCTTTTTTTTCTCTACTTCTTCCGGCTTCATTTCCTCAGTTTTCTCCTCATCCATCTGGATGATATCCTCTGTAGGTGGAGATTTCGCCATTTTCCTCTTGATTTTTTGCTGAACAGCGGGTGAGTCGTGGTTCACTTCTTGTTGCCGCTTTGTGTCAACACTTTTTTGATTTATAAACAAGGTTTCTAGACGGACCAGCCTGGCCGTCATTTCCTTGTTTTCTTTTTCTAAGGCCTGGTACCTTAGTAGGAGGCGGGTGTTCTCCTCCTTCAGCTTGGCTATCCTTTCGGATTTTGTTTTTACCGTTCCACTAGAGCTGCCACCTCTAGTAGTAACACACACTTCTGGTTTCATTTTTGCACTGCACTTAACAGCACGACTTCTCACTGAATTATTTATTCCTGTAAGGAATAAATCGCACTTAACACTTTTCCAAAAAATTGGAAAATAGTCACTTCTCGTAAACTTTCAGTACGGAGCCGGGTGAACTCATGACCTCGGAGAGATTCATGCGGACTTTTATACCCGACTTGTGCTCGCCGAATCGTGACCCTGTTTTAAGATCGTATTTCCAAGTATGATGTAGGCGGTAACCCGTATCTTTATTGAAGTTTCTTGAACGTTTGAAAATTTCAATAAATTCTCTTATCTTTCGTTTTTAAATTGGAACCGACGCTAGAACTTTGGTTTGTTTATAGTTATTTTATAATATGAGCAGTAGTATGCTGGTATTCAGCTATAGCAGATTGGGCAATTTCTTTCTTTTTAGTACATCGTTCAAGTTCCTTAAGTCTAGTAGATATTGAAAGTCTTGTTTCTCCCGCATACATTTCTTTACAGGAGCACGGAGTTTTGTATTGTCCTTCTGTTTAAAAAGGAACATCTTTTGAGGGATCGCAAGCGTCGTCCAATTTTCTTATGTGTATTGAAGATGTTCGTATGTTAGACTGCCGAAGTGATCCTCCTATTTTGTTTGTAGTGCCATGTATGTAAGGAAGAACAACACTACCTAACGGTGGCTCCTTAACATTCTCCTCTGACGGATTTGGATTACTCTATGTTTTAATTGAACGCGTAATATATTTAGTACAATAGCCATTCCCTCACAGCACTTCGGTCAGTTTCGAGGTTTTCAATGTGAAAGAATCTTGATTAGAAATCGAAACAACTCTAAAAACTTGTAAGTTAATAATAACCTATTTCTTAAAATATCGGAAACGGTGAAACTGACCGAACCTCTGAGAGGGGATGGCTATTGAACTGAATATATTACGCGTTCAATGAAAAGATACAGTATTCCAGTGCCTCGAAAGGTGAGTGATAAGGAACCAAAATAGCTAGTTCTCAATACTCAGTAGCCAGATCTGGCTAAGGCTTCCCTTGGCTTAGAAATTTGATTTAAACTAAGTCAGTTGTTTTACCTTAGCGGATAAATTGTTGGGCGTTAAAATGCCCCTGCATGATTCAATTTTCGTAGTAAATTTTTAAAATCCTAAGATATAGTAACGTTTTCCTTCTTATGCGGTCACATGGCAAAGATATCGTCGACATTTCTAAAGCACCATTTAGGTTGTGATGGAGCCGTGTCTGAAGCTCTTTTCTGAAGATTTCAATAAGAAATGGTTAAAATTTTTATTACATGAAAATACATTTCATATATTTTTTTCTGAATAAGAAGAAATTAGAGAAAATTGAAAATATAAATCTGAGTGATTATGATTTTCGAAATTAAAAATATCAATTATTATGAGGGAAAAAAAATCAAAAGTAAGCTATCAAGTGCGCGTTGTAATTGCTCTAAAATTAATGTGTTAGAGAGTAGAGAAGAGTCTCGACTGACACCATTAGTTAACAAACCAACTGGAGATGTTCTGGATATTTTAGGAACTTGCTTTTACGAGATGCACTAAAGAAAATAAAACAGATTAGTTGAAAAAAATTACTGACTATTGACTAAAGTTTAAATAAAGATATGTTACAAAATCGTCTCTCAAATAATAGGTTTCTTGAAGGCTCATTAGAAATAGCACTGGTCCCACTAAACTTTTCTAAATAAGCCGGTTCTAAAAATCCACTAATTGGGTTTTAAAAGCTATTCAAAAGAACCGGCATGGCAGCCTCGGCCAACGCCACCCCATTTATACAAATCCTTACACAAGAGGAACTCATCCGCTTGACCAAGTCCAAACATACTAAATCAAAAGCCAACCGGGAAAAAATTCTATGAGGATTTCTGAGTTAATTTCAGATTTTGTTATTCCGAGTCGGTTTACTGGGTACTATCGATGAAAATAGTTAACAAATTCCCGTAGAAAACTGAGCCCCTATCATCCTTCCCAAAAGTTCAGAAATTCCTGGGAGCATGCACACTATACGAAACTCGTCTGGCTGGCTGCAAAAAATATTTATAAATATTAAAACCGACTTAAAAAAAACTCTAAAAATATGATAATACCATGACTTGTAGACTGGATGTTTCCATCCTTGCTATATGGTTTAGAAACATTTAAATAAAATAGACATAAATATATTATTTTTGTGAACAAAATTGTGTTACGATATGTGTAAGTTTCTTTTTTATTTACTTAGAGTAAGGGTAAAAATGTTAGTGTAAGTTGATTACCATTTAAATCCTTAAAAACCTTTTCTTTTCTTAATTTTTTTAGGGATTCAGGCATTCTCCTCTATTATTATTTTCACCCAATCCGAAATTTCACAGGTACTCAGTATTTCCCTGTTTTCGTTTTCCCATCTTGGCACTAAAGTCTCCCATGACCATTAGGAAGTGAGATTTTTCTATTTTACGAGCTTTGTTCAGGTCTGCTTTAGTTGTCGGTGAGTAAGCCTGAATAATCTGCAGATCATGTCTTTTATTTATGTTAATCGCGCTATAAATATGCTATGCTCAATTTTTTTATTTATTATAAATACTACACCTCCTATCGACTTATTCGTCTATATTCTACTGATAAGGGGTGTGGCCCGATTATAAGATATTAGTATAGTATATTTTTCTCCAGGTAGTTTCACAGATTCGTATGTTTTATGTGGTTAAACTTTTCCTCAAATTCTTCTAGCTGGTCTGTAGTTCATAATGTTCTTACGTTATAGGTGGCAGTTAATAATAGTATAGTGGATTTTGAAGGTTTACGTCGCAGTGGTTCTTTTACCGAATCTTTGCTCCCCCCAGAATCCTTGGAGCTGACTGAGTTTTCAGTGTAAGACTCTGAATAGGACTGGCTTTTCTCAAGAATGTTATGTGGGAAAAAAAGCAATGCTCAGATTACTGATTTTAGATTTGCCGATTATTATCTTCCATACTGTTGCTAGTTTTAATGATTTTTTATTCAAGTCATCTTGTTTTTCAATTTCTATGGCTTCTCAGATGATTCTGGTCTTATAATGTTCGATATTGGCAAACTCCCTATACCCCTCGAAATTTATTTTGTGGCCGGTTTCCTGTTGATGTAGGAATAGAGCTAAGGTTTTTTGTTTGTTTCTGATGCTGAGATTATGCTCTTCCACTTCTGTTGATATTCGCCTGTTAGCTTGCCCCACGTACATCTTTTTACAGTCCTGGCACAGAATCAACATATATATATATATATATATAAATATATATATATATATATATATATATATATATATATATATATATATATATATATATATATATATATATATATATATATATATATATATATTATATATATATATATATATATATATATATATATATATAGATACGTTTATTTTTAAAGTTAAAAGAGCCCCCACATTTTATGTAACTTAACGTAAAAAATACAATACCCGATGCATTTTAGGGTTATATAATTTAATAGTTCTAACTTAAGGCAACGTCATAGCAGGAACGCATACCGTATTATTTTTAATTTTCTACTGACAGTAATTTGTGTTGTGTTCAAATTGTTCCATTGTGAATAAAATATTATTTTGTTATATTGTGATTTGTAAAAATATACTCATTTTTATTAAATTATAAATTAATCTGACGTAATAATACTAACTAATTATATTCTATGATTTTAATCAATATATTTTCTCCAATGCTAATTTAAAAGTAAGTCTCAAATGGTACTAGAAGTTTTAAGTTATATGCCACTAAATAGAATTTCAATCGGTTTAAAGCTGTCTCCTTTTAGATAATAATTTAGGTTTTATGTGAACAATATTGGCTACGTTCCCAAGGTGTAAGGTTTATAAGTCCCAGCTGTAATCCGATTTTTCCTAAGAAAAGCGAATTTAGCAGCTAGATAAAAACATATAATTAGGACATTAGAGAGTTTAACGCGGCAAGAACTTTTATATAGTAAAAAAAGGATAATTTTGGCGCTAGTTGTACTCGTTTTTCATCTACTGACTGTACTGATAAAGACCTTAAGTCAGAAACACGTGTCGATAATTGACCAAATTAATTTCATTACTTTAGAAGTCATCCTACAAATTCTTTTCTGCTATATATATATATATATATATATATATATATATATATATATATATATATATATATATATACAGTGAAACCTCCGAACAATGGACACCTCTGCTAAACGGACAATTTTGAATTCACCGACCGTCAGTATATGTATTCCTGTGTATTAAACCCACTTGACAACGGACACGGACAGTAAAATTTTAAACATTTTTAATAAAAACAGTAAAATTTACCTCCTCAGAACGGGCAGATGTTCAGATAATTTTTGAAAACCCCACATTTAATGGCGGTATTTTTATTGCACATTATGGGCAATATTTAGATCTATGCTAATAAGCGGCGCGGCGCCACCTATTGGCTTATGCTGTCTGGCTTGGAGGTAAATTGTGGTGAATTGCATAATAAATAGATCACCTTATTTTTATAAAATGTAGTCTTCATCAATAGAATATCCTAGTTATGATGTTACTTTGGTGTGATAAATATGTCTTTGAACAAAAGAAAGTTTTTGACTCTTCAAGAAAAAATTGAAATAATCCAGTACGCGAAAAAAACAAACTTAATGTTAGAGTTGTAAATAACTGTACTAATGGACTGTATACTAGCTCGTTTAGTTTAACAATTAACAACGTTTATTAACAATTAAACATATGAAAATAATATAAATAAACTTTAAGCGCGTTTTTCTCCTAGCTTGCTTCTCTTCTTGTCTGGCGAAGTGCTGCTTCTGTCGCTCCCTGGCGGTAGCATAGAAAACCATCTGGCGATGTTGTCACGTTTTCTGTAGTTTTAGTGAGTAACTAACTAAACATGCCCCTCGCCTTGAAAGAGATTCCTCTTTCAAACATCAATCGGAAGAGGACAAATTTTCGAAAAGCTCCTTTTGACAATACCGTGAGCAGTTTGAATAGATGCAATCCTGCTAACGCCATCAGAGCCAGGATGAAGACTAACAATGCGGCCTAATTTCCATTCACTTGGTAAGCTGTGATCCTCTTTGATGATAACTAACGTGTTTTCAAGTAGATGGCATTGACTAGTCTTCCACTTCTGTCGTTGTTGTAGCTTAGTGATATAATCTCGCTCCCAGCGTCTCCAAAAATGCTGGCAAATTTGCTGCAGTAACTGGAATCTGGTCAAGCGGTTAACTTTTACATCTTCTAAAGCCTCGTCTGGTAATGCGATTAGTGGTCTCCCAATAAGAAAATGAGCCGGGGTAAGCGGAAGGAAATCATTGGAATTAGAGGAAAGTGGGCAAAGTGGCCTAGAATTCAAGATTGCTTTTATTTGATATAAAATAGTTGTGAATTCTTCCAAAACCGAGACGTACATTTGCTAAAACCCGCTTAAGGTGATATTTTACGCTCTTTACATAGACCACCGAAATGGGGCGAATATGGTGGTATGAATGACCATTCAATTTTCTCAATCACTGCAAAAGTTACCAACTCGTTTCTATTTGATTTTAAAAACTCGCCTAGCTCTCTATTTGCTCCCAAGAACGTTCCGTTATCAGATACTATTTTTGCGGGCTTGCCTTGCCTAGAAATAAAACGCCGAAGTGCTTGAATAAACGATTTAGATGAAAGGCTTGATACCAACTCAAGGTGGAGAGCCTTTGTGGAAAAGCATACAAAAACGGCAACATAGCACTTATCAATCGTACGACCTCTAATTTTTCGCACAAAAAATGGACCTGCGTAATCTATTCCTGTGACGTGAGAAGGATGGGTAGGAACAGTACGCTCGCGGGGTAAATTTCCCATAATCGGATTTACGTTGCTAGGTTTAAATCTAAAACATCGTAAACATTTTTTAGTTGTAGATCGTGCTAAATTGCAACTCGAAATCGGCCAGAATTGTTCTCGAATAGATGATAATAATAGTTGAGGTCCCGGGTGCAATAAACAAAAATGCTCGTATTCAAAAAGCAGTTTAGTAAAATGATGCTTATTTAAAATTGTAGAGTGTTTTTTCTCGGTGGGAAAATCCGAACGCTTTAATTGTCCTCCCACGCGGAGTATGTTCTCATTATCTAAAAACGGACTCAAATTGCTTATTGTATTATTTGAACTGAAACCTTCCCCCTTTGATAGTTTTGCAATTTCTTCTGGAAAAGATTGACTTTGTACTGCTCTGATCAAACATTACGATGCTAAACGCACTTCTAACATTGTGAGAGGTCCTTTATTCCGCTCGGACAAACCTTTAGAACAATTGTTTTTGAATCTTAATATATACGCCGTCGTACGCTGTAAACGTAAAAATGAAGAAAAACGCTTAAATGGGAAATCATTAGTTTGATTCACTGGAAATGATGAAATGCGTAAAGGTTTCAAGTCCGGTAAATTATGGATAATAGAAGTAAGAGAAGGCCATTTCAAGGGATCTTCCTTTAGCCAGGAAGGGTCTTGCCACCACACTGGTGTTTTTAAAATTTGACTTGGAAATAAACCTCGCGATACCAAATCAGCTGGATTGTCTTGACTTGGTACGTATCGCCATTCGTTATTTTCTGTCAGAGATTGTATCTCAGCGCAGACGCGTCGAAAACTACGGGTAATTTAGTTGTTAAACTAGATTGGCGAAAGACGCCATGATGGGGCATAAAGTACTCGAAGTCTCACGGTTGTTATTTTCTAGAGTCATATGATTTAATTTTTCATATTCCTGCATGAAAGTTACATAAAATTTCCCGAAAATCTTTATCTTTACTTAGTTTGCGCTCGGTAGAATAAAATATTTTTTCTGCTTGCTCCCGCCAACTACCTAACGACTCTGGTGCTTGCTTTAAAAATAACGTCACAATGAAACGACCTTGTGAATCCCTACGAAAAGTTTTCGCAAAAATATTCTCACATTGGATCTCTTCTTTAGACATATTTTTAACTAAGCTAAATTCTTCTATTTCCCAGAATTTAGTTAACATTTTTTGAAGACTTGAATCTGCGCTTAAATTGCACGATATCTTGTTTGGAATATTTTTAGAGTTACCTATCACGCCCGCCAAAATCCAACCTAATTTGGTTTCTTGCAAAAACGGTAAGTTTTTTCCACACGAAACCTTATTATTCCCTAGCAAAACCCAAAATGGATCGGCGCCTATTAGATGCAAGAAAATCTGGATCAGCTAATTTGAAATTAATAGGAATATTTAAAATATTTACATCAAAATTACTACCGGCGGAAATATTAGATATTTCAGGGAGAATAAAACAGATTAAAAGGGCCTTAAAATTATTGTGTAACGAATGAATTGCTACTTGGCATTTATTTTTAATTGTGGAGGACATATTTGCAATTCCAAATACAGACAGATCGGCTCTATCTTTTTGTAAGCCTAGACGCTCACACATTTCCGAGGAAATGAAAGAAGATAGTGAGCTGCAATCTAAAAGTGCTCATGCTTGATGTAACTCGCCATGGTTATCGTACACATTTATTCTTGCGGTGGACAAAAAAACGTAACCCGGACTTTGACCTTTATATATACCTTTACTGACCGCGACCGTGCTTTGCTCGTTTTCGACTAGACTATCACGATCATCTCTTTTATTTTGGATATTGTTATTTTTCGAATGCAATAGGGAGTTATGCCACGCTTTGCATTTTCTGCAAGGTCCCATCTTGCATTTTTTCCCGGCGTGGTTATCCCATTAGTTTTGGCATTAACAGATAATTTTGCAAATTTATCGCACCAATAAAACGAGGGGCTTTCGTTACAAAAATAACACAAAAATTGGCCTGTGACATATGACCTCGTACTATCTTGCTTACCTTTTTTGTCAAATTTGCTTGGACCCCGATTAAGATCATTTTTATACTCGACAGTTTCTAGTACGTCCGCTCGATTTTTTAAAAAACTTGCGAAATCGTCTAATGACGGTATGTCGTGCTTAGCTGAGAATTTTTCCCAGTCTATGATTGTTTTATCATCTAATTTTGTGCTTAACATAAATATCAAAAGCGTATCCCAGTTAGACGTATCCTGACCCAACTGATTTATGGAACATAAATGTTTCGACAACTCATCGATTAACATTCGTATTTTTAAAGACGATTCTTTATGAATATTTTCTTAAGAGAATATGACCTTTGGATTGGATGATTGTGAATAAGCAATTTTTTATTATTAAATCTGTCCACTAGTGCGTCCCACGCCACTGAATAACCACTTTCGGAAAATTCTACTGCTTTTATTACTTCCGCGGCCTTTCCTTCTAAGGAGGCTCTTAAATAATGAAACTTCTGGATACCCGCTAATTCGGTGTTTTTATTAATGAGTGAATCAAACGTATCTCAAAATTCGAGCCAACGTTCGAAGGAGCCACCGAAAGTAGGCAACGGAATATCTGGCAATTTTACTGAAATTTTAGTATTATTTGAACTTTGATTCGACTTTGAACAGAATGAGACCCGTGAGAGGATTGTTGATCACTTGTCTCGACGTCATGATCAACAGGTAACAAAGACTTGGCAACACCTATGTGTTGAAAATACAAGTCTTCAAATTTGACACGCTCGGTATATTGCTCTTCTAACTTTTCGATATCAACAATACTCTCAAGCTCACCCTGTATTTCTATAAATTCAATATAAACATTCTGCATCCGCGCTAATCTCTCTCATAAACTTGACATTTGAGCATTACTCAAAACATCACTTGCCTTCTTGTAACCTTCGACAAAATTAATAAAATTTGTTAACGAAGCTGTTAAACCGCCTCGTTTCCTTATAAGACCTTGATCAGCCATTGTTATTTTACTTATGCCTATAATATACTATCTACTACATCTAGACTACTAGACTACTAAAACATAACGTCAACAATCAAACCAGAATTCTAGCAATTACACGTCAAATAAACCGATCATACGTTTATAATAACCTATTTATTCAAACTCAAATAAAATAAACCCTGAACTCTGGCCTGGTAAAATGGACTGAATAAAATTGGAAACGGCTCACCTCGTGTGTTTGCTTCGCTTCAAACCTGTGCTTGCTACCAGTCACCAAACCTCGAAATCTTCTCGGTGGTACGGACAATTTTACTTGCGGTTGAGAATTATTCCCGTAATGGCGGTAGATTTTTACTGTTTTCTAGTTCACTTTTAGCCCTTATGCGGTTCGATGGACCATGTAAATAACTGTACTAATGGACTGTATACTAACTCGTTTATTTTAACAATGAACAACGTTTATTAACAATTAAACATATGAAAATAAATAAACTTTAAGCGCGTTTTTCTTCTAGCTTGCTTTTCTTCTTGTCTGGCGGAGGGCTGCTTCTGTCGTCCCTGGCGGCAGCGTAGAAGACCATCTAGCGATGTTGTCACGTTGTCTGTAGTTTTGGTGGGTAACTAACTAAACAAGAAAATTAGTCGAAACATTATGTGTAGGAAAATCTCAAATTAGTGATATTTTGAGAAACAAGAGCGATCTTAACAAGCGATTTGCCGACACTGGGAACATGAAAGAGAAAAAGAAATTTGGGAAAACTGAGGGTGCTGCCATAAACCAAATTGTCTACGACTGGTTTTGTAAAGTACGCTCCTAAAACATTCAAATATCCGATACAATAATAAAGGAAAATACACAAGAAATTGCGAAGAATCTAGAAGTTGATGGTTTTAAAGGATCAAATGGATGGTTGGAGAAGTTCTGTCAATGTCATAATATCTCTGTCAAATCCATCTGTGGCGAAGCAGCGGCTGTAGACTTTATTCAGGTAACTGACGGACGAAATTATGTGCTATTATCAAAAACTATGCACCGAGAGACATTTATAAAACGTTTTCTTTAAAAGGCGAAAAATGTGCTGGCGGGAAAGAATCCAAGGATTTAATATTTTACTATTTTACTTTGCTCCGCTATGAATGGAGAAAAATAAAATGCACTGGTGATTGGAAAAAGTAAAAAACATTGTTGTTTTAAAGAATCAAGCGTGGAAAAAATGCCACTCGAATGGTATTTTATCAAGAGAGCATGGATGACAAGGGATATAATGTCGAATTGGTTGATGAAATTTGAGCGAAAAATGCAAAGGCAAAACCGAAATGTACTTTTATTTTTGGATAATGCTGCATCTCACCCAAAACTGGAGTTAAAAAATGTTAAAATAATTTTTTTACCGCCAAATACGACATCACATTGCCAGTCATTACACCAGGGCGTGATTCAAAATTTCAGAAAGTTTTTAATCTAGCGGCTTTTGTCTTCCATGGAATATTCTGAATCTACCGAACAATTGGAGAAATCCATAAATCCATGTGCCTTGATTTGGATTGTTGCTGCATGGAAAAAAGTCGAATCCAACACCATCAATAACTGCTTCCGCAAAGCTAGATTCGACGAAATTCTCGAGGAAAACGTTGACATCTATAGTGAAGATGATCCTAATAAAATCCTAACATAACTGTACGTAAGTGCATCGGTGAAATTCAAAATAGTGAGAACATTAAGGAAGCATATAAAATGTTAAAAGATATTGAAAACTTTTGTATGTTATCTGGAGATTCTGTTTTAGGGGAAAAAATCTCAGAAGTTGCGTCTAAAATGGAATCTCAAATTATTAAAAATAAATTAACTAGTTTAAGGCAAACAACACTTGATAATTTTTTTTAAATAGAAACTTTTTATAAAGTAGAACTGTATCAAACTGTATACGTAGGTAGAATATTTTATATTAGGTAGTATATTTTTATTGTATGTATATATGTATGTAAAAGATGTTGGTGTATAAGGTACGGGAGGGTGATAATGCCGACCTAATATTGTTTTTTATTTTATTCCATAACCAGACATTCCTTGCCGATTATTTTAATGTTGAAATAAAAATAAGGCTATGTTCTTAAACGTTAGTAAAAAAAATTGATTTTATTATAAAACTAAAAACAGAAAAACGAGATTTAAAAAATGTCACTAGGCCTTATTTTCAGATTGGGCGAAAAATAAAACCCAAATTTAAAAATATCTTAATTTTCCTTAAAACTGTGCTCTTACATACTAGTAAACAAATCTGATTTCATTATAAAACTAAAAAAAATGTTACTGGGCCTTATTTTCAGACTTATCGCACTTCGCGCAAATAAAATCATCTTCATCATCTGAAATCAAACCAGCACATTCTTCATGTATCCACACCTGACAACCGGATCCGACACAGGAACGCATGTCTAGTTGCCTATTTGAATCGCAAAGATAACAATACCAAGACTCATCCCCACCTTTTGTATTTGGTTGAACAACAGATTTCCCTTTGGTCATGGTGGAATTTGCTGATCCTCTTTGAATGCCTTCTTTGTTATAACTAATCCTTAGTTACACGCTGCGATTTCTAATTAATAGCTTTTTTTCTTGTTTGGATTTTTCTTTGAGGAAGATCTGGTGTTTTTAAAATATCCTTAAAAGTTTTTTCTTGCAAGCGGGGCAAATCTAACAATACCGCATTTTCCTGTTGTTTCTCAGTGAAATTTGCTTTTGAGATTTCTTTTTTTTTTGTTGAATACCTGATGGTCCTGGTCTGGGTTCGATGGTTTTTGTGACATTGTCACATTTTTCCTTATTATCAGTCATATTCCGGCGTGTCTCTAAAAGCGGTACGTCGTCATCAGAAGACCAATCTGTTTCACCAGTTCTTCTAGACAATTTTGATGGCGCAAAGGCTTCTTCAGGTATGGCGCTGGGGTTAAATGGGTATATACCGGTACTCCTAAATCCACTGGCTATGTTTGCCACCGTTATGCATTTTTCTTAAACTGGTGTAAAAACTGCTGCGAACCTATCTTTTGTAAAACGACGATCTGGATTTTGATCCCAGTATTTTAAAAGTTCGCCGTCCCAGAAGTGTTCAAAAGATCTAAACACGGCTTTGTCTAAGGGCTGCAGTTCATGGGTAGTATTGCTTGGGAGGCAAAGCAATACTACATCATATTCCTCTGCTTTATTTGCAAATGTAATGTCGAGGTGGCTCCGTCGAATATGAGTATAACTTTTCCAGCTGGCTTGTACTTAGCAAAGTGATCAAGCCATTTGCAAAACAATTCCGATGTCATGCTTCCTTTTGGACTCACTGAAACCGATGAACCAATCGGCAAGTTATCAGAAAATGTAGGCTTTTGCCGGACACCTTTAAACAAAAGGCGGTATTGTGTTTCCTAGAGCGTTAACACATGCAACAATTGTAACGTTCTCAGCGTGTTCTTGAGATACAAGATGAACTCTTTTCGATCCTTTCAATGCCAAAACTGATTGCTGGTAATGCAATGTCAAACGGCAACATTTCTCGTCCATATTAAACATTTTATCGGGTTTATATTTAAAATCAAAGTCTTTATGTAAAAAGTCTAGTCTAGTTTCGCAAAGTAATCTTCCACTATTAAAAACGCAGAGTACCAATCTTTGCCAACAATTTCTTATCCCCTTTTCTGGTTTAGGTCAATTCCATTAACTTTAATAAAATTAAAAACACTTCTCCGTAGAGCTTTTGGAGTAAGAGGTAGTTCTACATTTGCTAATAGAATTATTCGGTTTTCTAGATTCAATTCTTGATCTACAGTTAAAACTGGCTTTCGTCCAAGGTTCCTCGAAGTTAGGTTACTCTTCAAATGGTTTCTTAATGTACGGCGAGGAATCCCGGTTCGTTGTTCTATCTCTCTTTGGGATTGCCCTTGTTTTAAAAGTCTTAAAGCCTCTTCCATCATCTCGCTATCCCAATTAGCACGTATACCTCGGCATTTATATCTAGGCATCTGAAACATAATAATACATACTCAAACTACCTATTTTGAAAGTAATTAACCCGAAAATAAGGCCCGCAGAGAGATTTCTGGAAATAAGGCCTGAGCTTTGTGTTGAGTTGTGAATATGTTAAACGTAATCATAATTACTAGAAAACAAAAGCATAATCTCCCATTCGACCATGTAAAATGTCACGCCTTTTAGAGGCATTTGTTAATAAAATTAACAAAAATAATAAATTCTACACCGCAATCAAAAAATTATGGACCTACCTTTAAATATAAATTACAAATATCCTTCACTTATTTTTCACTACTTGATAAAAGCGGGATAGAAGTCAGGAACACGCGTACATGTGGACAAGTTGCTCACAACTGAATTCGATGAACCGCCGATTTTTGCAGAGTCCGCTCCTTGCACCCTAGGCGGGAAATTTAAGCGTGGGCCTTATTACCCTCCCGTATCTTACGTAGTAACAATTGTATTAATAATTTGTACGAAACATATTATTTTTTTACTTAAAAATAAAATATTTTTTTAACTAAAATTACATTCGTATTTAATTTGTTCACTCCCCAGAACAGACACCTCTGTACAACGGACAGTTTCTGTGGTACGGCTGCTGTCCGTTTTTGAGAGGTTTCATTATTATTTTAATTTTAATTTAAATTTAAATTTATTGCATTTGCCCGGTCGTTAAATTTAAAAGATAGACGATATATATATATATATATATATATATATATATATATATATATATATATATATATATATATATATATATATATATATATATATAGTCACAAACACGTGTCTATGGTTAGCCAAATTCCATTGCTTTAGCGGTCATCCCAAAGAATCCATTTTCTGCTATATACTAGTTCTAACCGCGTTATAAATTTTCCTTTTATATATATATATATATATATATATATATATATATATATATATATATATATATGGTGATCTGGTATTGTTTTGTGTATATATATATATATATATATATATATATATATATATATATATATATATATATATATATATATATATATATATATATATATATATATATATATATATATATATATATATATATATATATATATATATATATATATATATATATATATATATATATATATATATATATATATATATATATATATATATATATATATATATATATATATATATATATATATATATATCTGTGTTACGATACATATAGTCTCCAATATGTATATGCCCATTGTATCATGAAATATCGATCATATCATCTCCGGAGGGGAATACATTTTCGACGTGGAGGGAAATCTGTCAGATCAGGTTGGAGTAGAGCGTCTGGCGTTAACTTAAACGTTGACAGAAGTTGAGCCGACCCGAGTGTTTTCGAATGTTGTTTAGGAAATCGTTGCAAATATTTTAATTGCGATGTTAAATGCAGGGCGGCGCATGTAAGGAAAGTCAGTATTTTATCTGGAAAACTATAGGAGCTACAGTATAAAGTTAAATATAAAAGTTTATTGTTATAAAACGGAGTTTTATTTTATAATAGTTTTGTATATACAGGGGGAGTCGTTTTTTTTGGGACACCATCAATTTCGTTATATTAAATAGGAAACCTTTATATTTTTACGTTTTATATGTGACATCTCCTATACCCAAATTGTTTTCGTAATATTGAAACTTGACATTTTGAGCACTTCAACCAGCTGTAAAATCTAAACGGTTTACATGTTGCCATCTAATTTTTTGATTTATCTATAAACTGACATCAACTTCCGGTCAAATCGTTTCAAAAGTTCTAAAATTTCAACTTCAAAATTAATTTAATACACAAAAATGTTTTTTAATGTTACAATACGTCACAAAATGCAAAAACAATCAAATAAGATTGGATGTTTAAATAAAATAATTTTAAACATGTAAATAATTTTTAAAACAATTTTTTGGGGTTTTCGCCACAATTACAATTACAAAACAAAATGAAAATGATTACCTAATAAGTTTAATATGCAGTCTTTAGTTCTGGGGGACCACTATAAAGGTACCCGAGAAACGGTACTGAAAAATATGTTTTCTGGACGTTTCGGGGGAAGTAGTATCAGAAATGTAACCAGAATGGCTAATATTCTGCTTTTAGTTCAATATTTTTTTGGAAACCAAACCCATTAAAATGGTCTTAATGTCTACTACAGAAAACTACACCCCAAGCGTCAAGTATTTGTATTCGAATGTAGTATAGAAACACGTCAAAATACTATAAAATTTAAATATCAACTTTCCTTCACTATATTGTGGAGGTTTAAGTATGTTTTCTAGTATCTATAGTTTTTTTAAGAAACTCACCAATTAACACGATGCTCTTATTATACCTGTTAACCCGATTTACAATATAGCAGAAGGATTAAAGTTTCCAGAATTAAGGGGTATACTATTATAAGTATTCAAAAGAAAAACTTTTGAGATGGAATAAAATATTACTTTTAAGTCATCAGTACATTTATTTTTTAAGCCGATTTTATTTCTTTTTTGTATTTGTATATAAAATATTTTATTTTATCATTTTTAATTCTACCTATACGAATTTTATTGTAAAAGTCAGGTTTACCATATATAAACTGTGTACCCTGCATATGTAACATTACTCTAATAAGATGTCTTATTATAAAGTGGTAACATGTGTTCTTCTTGATAGAATAGTGACCGCCAATATAGGGTTACTCATTAAAAAAAACTTTTAAAAATTTTGTTTTTGTATAATAACCGTTTTATTTATGGACCGGTTTTATTGATTTTAGTTTTGTTTGAGGGAAAATTGATCAAGATAAACCACTAATCTCATGTTTTTGATATTAAGCCACGAACACATTCAGAAGGAAAGACTGTTAAATATATTAAAAAAATTACGATTTTTGGCTTTTTTGCACTATAACACCAAAGTAATACAAAATTCACCACAATTGTAGAGTACTTTACTTTTTTCAGTAACAAAGAAAATGGCTAGTCGCAGAACTCGTTGCAATAAATACTTTTGGAGACACGGCGCTTCAAAGATTGTCAAATATATGGAAGATTGTAATAAAACGTAATAAAAAATCAGTAAATTTTCTACAACCTGAAATTCCCCCGTTATAAATATTTCCTTTAATTAGGAATAGTCAAGTGTGCTCCAATTTAGTTCCACACATAGACATTTATTAACACATATATGTCCTTTAAAGGATTTTGATTGGGCCCTATTTTGTTCCATCATATTGGATTAGTAGCAACATTTTACCAGTTTATACTTACGCCACACTTCATTTTATGGCGTAATCTAAAACAAGTTGAATAAGTAGTTTTTACACTGATTTTTTTAAGACCGTTAATTTGTTCAGTCGTGTTGAATTCGTACCAGTTTGCATAGAATTTGAAATTAATCTAATATGTGTTTTTTTCAAACTGACTTTTAAATATTTTATTAGGCCGCCATTTTGTTTTACATTGTGGATTCGTACCGAAATGGTACCAGTTCATTCCTATGTGATACATGATTTTTGTACCATTCTTGCATGGGGAGATTCATCGGGGCTTCATCGGCTGTTTACCCTGGAGGGAAGAGCAGTAAGGGTTCCTGCGCATGCCAACTATAGAGACGATTGTAAGAATGCGGTTAATAGTATGAGAATTCTTATCGTATTCTGATTGTATATTTTAGAAAATCTTATGTTTGCTAAAGGGAATGCGTTTCCTGACTCAAGAGGACATACACAAGCATGACACCATAAGTAAGAACAATTTGGTTTCTCTTTACTAGCATTTTTCTTTTGCCGTCTTGAATTCATACCAAAATGTTACCAGTTCATTCCTTTGTACCAATGCCAATTTGCCTCAATAACATCTGCTGATGATGCTAACTTGGTTAGCGAAACGCGCGTCTAGAACGTAACAAGTTGTGGTGTAGTGTGGCTAGAACTCTTGTATTTGATCTATCTTCCACCACTGTTTCCAGTGTTAGGACTTTTCATAGTGATTAAAAATAAATTGTATATAATTCGCACATTTTACAAGTCTAATCCCGTTTTATACTTGATTTTTGTGCAAAATTTTAAGGCAATTGGAATAGTTTATTGGTATTGAATTTCTAATAATTTCATTAGGCCGCCATTTTGTTTCGCCATAGCTGTATACAAATATTTCACCAGTTTATACCTTATCACATCTTATTGCCAAATTTAAAATTTACATTTTGAGGCTGCCATTTTGTTCCACCATATTGGATTTTTACCAGCCTATCCCTATATGAGCATTAACTTTTTGACTAAAATTTGAAGCCAATCGGATACTGCTAACTAGTTTTCGAGGTATGCCGCGTAGACAGACCGACGGAAATGGAAAAAATGTCTTTCGGGGTCCAGGGACCCTAAACGAAAAGAACTGAAAAAATCTCTGAAGGAATTTTTTCACTATTGCAATATTCCCTCTCGAGTAAAAAAGCAGGAAATTCGATAGTAGTACCAACGTCAGCGACGCTACAACAAACTTTGTGGGGTTGTGAATTGGGACGAGACACCAAAGATAATGTATAATTTTTTAAAACGTATTCTGGTCCCTTTAGACATATAGTTTAAAATCTGGTAAATTTAAGTTAAACATCTTTGGAAATTCAAAAGGATAAAAGACAATATTTAAAATTTTAACACCCTGTATCTTAAAAACGAAGCGTTTCCAGACCCATGCTCATTAGGAACTTTTTTAAATATTTTTATATGTAGAATATCCTCTCATAATATAGTAGAGAACATTTTGGACATACTATATATCTGGTTCGATAACTTTATCCTTAAGAAACCGGAGAAATTTCAGAAAAACCATCTAAAACACAGTGTATTGTATTTCCATCAAACACACTATGTTGTCTCTCCCCAATACTCTACTTGTCAGGGCAGGTTTTTTAAAATTTTTTGGGTATCGTGAAGATAGGTGGTAGACATATATTTTGTAATCTGCTAGAACAGACCCATTTGAGAGACATAATATATGTGATCTTGTAAAATTAAATAGCTTTTTTTAATTATCAGAAAAAACTTGTTACGCAATCCTTCAGTTTGTTTTTTAAATTCATATGGCTAACTCCAAAACTAGAGAAAGTATAGCAGGTTTAAATGTTATCAAGATATATGTACCGTATGTACACACATAAAAAATACTATTATAATAATTGAATTTTGAAATCCGTTAAGAATTAAATTCAATTAACGGAAAAAATGCAAAATGGTGGATACGGCGAAAGGTATTCATCAGATGCCATCTTTGCACAAACAACTAAGATTTCGTTTTCTAAAAAAAATCAAAAACCTTAAATGAAACTTGGCTTGGCTCCATATATTTCTGTTGAAAATGTATAACCAAAACTAAACATTCATTTAGTTTAACATGATGATTTTCGTTTTCCATAAGAAAAATTAATAAAACAAAAAGCATTTATTTTATTAATGAATATATTTAATTAAAATATAAACAACAAAAAAGGTTTAATTAATCGTCAGCCTAAAGCGAACAAAACACTTAAGTCTGTTTTAATATTACTAGAGCAAATTCTTGTCTCGAACTTGTTTTACCGGGTCTATTCAACAAAACAGATAACATTTAATCATTTATTTCAGGCAATCCTAACTAAGATGTTTTACCATTTTCATATGTTGTTTTTGTTTTTTTTTTAAGCATTTATTCCATTAATGAATTTGTTCAATTAAAATGTATAAAAAAAAAGGTTTTACTAATCAATATGTCAGCCTAAAGTGGAAAAAAACTTGAGTAACATTTTATTATTACGGACAGCAAATTCTTGTTTCAAAATTGTTTTACTGGGTCTCTTTAATAGATAAAATTGAATCGATTATTTGAGGAAGGTATGATTTTTTTTTATTTTCTCGAAAAGTGCAAAATTTTAACCTTTCTCAGATAAACGATGTAATTGTATTATTACATAAAAATTCCAAAAAAATAAATTCTGATGCTTTGATCTTCTGTAAAACTGATAGAATAGGACTTATATGGTTGGTTTACGAGTTAGGCTGACGATGTGTTTTACTGTTTAAGAACAAAAGTATCGTCACAAAGCTGTTAGAAATACTAATACTAAATTAAAATTGCATATGTAAATGCATAATAGTCATTTAAATTCCTTAGTTGTTATGTTATGTTTTAGATGATCAAGTACCTTGGCGGATCCAAGTCTATTAACAAACTCCCACTTTAATATATTTGACAGAATGCTTTAGGTAAAAAAAAAGAAAATTATTGTTAATAATTTAACACTTTTGCAGAAAAACATTTTATTCGTTCATGTTATTTTTCGAAATCTCCCGGTCTCTCCCGGTAATATTAAACAGAACATAAATCCCCGTCTCTCTCAGTAATATTAAAGAGAGCAAAAAATCAGTGCCAGCAACTTTAGGAAAAAATACAGATGAAAATAAAAATGCATCCCCAGTCAACGGAAAGGAATTGGAATAAAATTATTTGCTTAATAAGCCCCAGCACACTAATGGTCACATAGCCCAACAACTCCGGCCATCGATACAATGCCGTCAAAAGTGTTACCTGGACAGCGCCATACCCTGCCAACCATTGTTAGCAAAAAAATTCTGAACGACACATATTGACTGAATCGAACCCCGGAATAATATTAGACAATATGACCATCACCATGATGCTCAGTTTTAGCCCTCCATTACCTAGGGCAAGTGCTGCAATTAACAGTTAAGTTTTGATAATAACTCAAATAGCTTTCTGCAAAATCCTCTATTATCATCAACTCGTTTTTGCAGACCAGTTAAGTAAAAGTTTTTAGAAGAAACCGACAATTTTCAATTTTAATTTTTTTATGTAGAAAGCCAAATTGCTAAGCTTTTACCAACTAAATTTGAAATACTTTAATAAATGCTGAAAACAATAGTATATGATAAGATGTTTAATTCTTTTATCTCCATTTCTCAAAAATGTTATTTATGTAAAATCGGACCTTCACAGGTTATAAGTCTAGAATACGTCAAATCTTTACCCTTTGATCAGATGCTCTTAATTTAGGTTTGTCATCACTTCATGCATATATAAGATTTTAATAAAAGAAAAGAAAAAAATATTGAATCTTTTAGAGAGTAAACTGGATTATTGATTAATATTCCTGAAGTAGGTTTCGGTAACACAAACGACGGTAACACTGCCAGATTTTTTTCTGATCCAGAATCACGGCATAAAGATACAAAATAGTACAGAGAACGCAATGTCAGAAAAATGTATCCAGAAAAAACCAAACTAGTATGTAGTTAATATATTAGTTTCTTCTCACCGATTAATTTCTAGGTTAAGAAATTTACCCCTTAAACATGCCAGTATTTTAAATCTTGACATCATTAATCTAGTAGTTGTCCCGAACTTGATAAACAAAATAGCTTCGTTTTTGACTTTTTTATTTTTTTTTATTTATTTTAACTGCTAGTGTAGGTAAAACTCAAAATAAATTAAAAATAGTTTTGTCTCGCTTAACCACCTTAGATACATTTCAGTTAATTTTGTGGCAGGTTTGTATGAGTTTTTTGGGTTAATATTATTATGTTTATAAACAGCATAACTAAACATATATTAATTTTTAAAGTTTTTAGTATCGTAAAAAAGGAAAATAAAATTAAATTTCCTTATGATTTCATTATCTTCAGTGTTTACTTTTCTTCACTATTATTCCGACATTAACTTTACGACTTAGTTAAAATTAGTTAACTGTTTTTGATTTTTAGCCATAACATATGATAATTAAAGGGCGGATTATAGATAAAATCCTAAATACATTCATTTAACTTGCTATTAATTACCAAGTAAAAGAATTAAAAAAATATCATTTAATGGGGCCTGTTCCAATTATTTCACTTGCTAGATGAACGCCAATAACTCAAAACTTACTTGACTCTGTTGGAGTGATATTTATTTTTCATCAAGAAAGTCATGTTAGCTTTAAAGTGAAAGGTACCTGCAGTCTATTTTTTAAAGATTGTTCAAACATAATATATTAGAACTTTTTTTGGAGAAAAAGTAAGTACATTTTTGAATAGTAATACATATCACAATATCATAGAAAATATTTTTACAAATCGCAAATAAGGTACTTTTCTAGAAGAACATTTATTGTTTCCTGTTATTTTTCGGAACATGCTTCTCCCGTGTCTCTCCGGTAATATCAAGGAGAGCATCTTTGTAACAGAGAAATCAGTGCCAAAAGCTCGAACAAAAAATTCATGTAAAACGCACCCAAAAATATATCCTCAGTTAATGAAGCATTCACGCTCGAAGAACCCAACTGGTCGTTCTCATTCCACTAATATTAGACAAAGCCACTAAGTGAGACGGGAGATATATATTCCCAAATAACAGAAAAAATAGCGAAAAGTTCTGTGCTAATAACTCGATTTCGATGATTTTTGAGTGTGGAGTTCTTTATAGATGTGAGCATTATTTGTTACTTCTTATTCTGTTTCTAGATATAAATTAACATTGATACAAATCAAACAAGAGACAAGTGATAATTACGTTTATGTTATTGTGGACGAAATTACCGATGTATGTGGAAGGTACATAGTTCATTATTAATTGGCACGCTACAAGAACATGACACAGGAAACTTTTTTCTAATATCCTCAAAACAATTTAAAAACGCCATCCATTTAACTGTTACACGATTCCAATAATACACATTGACTAATTCATTTATTTTAAATGCCATTCGATTAAACAGACTTCTTAATTTTTTATCGAATGAATGTGAAGAAAGTGCTCCTTAAGGCTCCTTTGCCAATACAATCATATACAGAAAGGCTTCGCTATATACAGCTACCTCCCCAACGTATCAACTCGATTGAGGACGTGGTTAAATAATGCAAGTTTTTACAGAAATTCAGATCTTTCCTAGATTGTTACATCAAAGCTATTTTTGAAAATAAATAAGTGCATAAGTCACAAATGTATTAAAATAAATTAGCCTTATTCCATAAGCAATTTTGTCACTAGAGAAAAATTTGGAACCTCTAGCTGATTTTGTTGAAATAATAAAAGATAACATTAAAGAGAATGTCAAAGGTAGGGGGTAAAATTAGCACAATCGTTTTGAGCAAGTTCAAAAAAAAATTAGAAAAGGTCTCAAAATTATTCAGAATGTTTCAAACATATTTAAAGAACATTTTTGTAATTATGTAAAAAGAAAGCTTCAAATGCTTGTTTTTGAAAATCTCCCTTTAAATATGTTTTTTTATTGTATTACATATTTTTGACAATGTTTACATATATTTTAAAAAAGCATTACATATATCTGTGGCAATTAGTTAAGGGTCACGAGTCATCTTTTTTGATTTTGACATTTGACTGTATTTTTCTATAAAAAACGTTCAGCAGCAGAATTTAATATTCAAAACGGTATTTGAAAAAAGGAAAATGAAAGGGGAATATATCTAAGTTTGCCAATTACCGCTCAATAAAATATATACTTACATTTAATGGAAATAACACTATCATACCCACAAAATTCCATTTTATTGGATAGACTGACGTTATTTTACGACGCACGATTTAAATGTAACTGGGCCCTCGGTCAAAATGTCTGAAATATTGATATATTGTAGTTCATGTCAAAAGAAGTGTTTGTTGTATCATTGCGCCAAAGTCCTAGCTCTACCTGGTATACCAGAAGACTGGAATTAAATCTAGTGATTTTATTATTTTTACTTTAACTAGCGGTTCAAGAAATTAAAATAAGTGCAAGATAATTTCAATTTTTTGGGAATACTGGCCTATGGATATGCTTTAATCATTTCTAAAATAATAAGTTACTTATATTGTACAGAGAGTTATGGAAAATATAGGTAAATAATATAGATTGAAATATTTTGTATTTAATATTATTTGACGTTATTTTCACGTGTTAGTTCAAAGTTCAAGTATTCTTTAATGATGAAATAAAATATTAAGGTATCATATATTACAGGATGGAAATCTCATATATTACCATGCAGATTTAACAACCTAAATCAATATGTCCGTGTCATAGCTTCTAAATAAATAAAAAGTTAAGTTTATTTTCTCTGTTATATAATGAACTGTACAGAAAGTGACAAAAACTTAGGACATGATAAATGAAAACAGCAGCTAGGACAATTTCTACCAATATCCATCATGTATGCGTACATAATGCTACAGAGTATAGTAGTAAGACATGATCACCAAAAAAAAATGAGGTCTTGAAAAACAACTACTACTTATTTGACATTGATCGCCATATTTTGTAAGCCTGTCTTAATTTTGTTTTTATTTTATATTTTATTAATTACATTAAAACACACTTAGAACGAAATGTATAGATCTGTATCTAATAATACTTTTGCAACCTATGAAAATCTGCTCTTGAAGAACAAAGTGCTAAAAAAAAGTAAGAATATTATTTCTTTTATTGTTCTTCTATTTGAGGTAACCCCGTCAAAACAGATGCCTAAATAGTTTCAAAACGTTTAGCTCTTTTGCTTGTTTGAAAAAGTAATCATAACACAAATATTGGTTTCGGCAGTTTTTATTAAAAATAATGCTATTTGGTAGTTTACTTATTTCTACATATTTCCTGTTGAATATATTTTGTAGTTAGTTCCTCAACTGATCACAAGATGTAAATATAATATTTTTTTTTTAGGTCAAGAGTTTCCTAATTATCTGGCGATAATATTGTCATTTTATCAATAATAATTGATAAATTTTGTTTTTAAAGGCTTAAACTAATTTTTGGTAATTTTCTTTAAAAACCAAACACTTACCTCCTTTAAAATCTATGCCCTACGATACGTATTTACATCAAGAGCTTGAAAAATGACAAAATAGCTGGTTTTAACCCAATTTTTCTCGTACACCCAGTAGAGCTAGGACCTTGCTGCAATGATTAAAGTCTTCCTTGCAATATTAACTACAATATATGCATATTTCAGAAATTTAAACCGTGCGATAAATTACATTTAGAACGTGGCATGTCCTTGTTTATATTTAGTTTGTTGTTGAGTTATATTTGCAGAGTAATCATTAGAGTTTATAGTATTACTATTATTATAAAGAAAAATGGTGAAATATAGAGGTGATAAATTACAAACAATAAATAATCACAAGGTACGATATGTTGAGGCTTTGTCTAAAGTGAATAGTGACTTACACTTTTTGAGATTTTTTTGTCTACGGGCATTTGGTCCATAAAAATTTTATTTCACACACCTTGTACAATCGTAAGAGATTACTTTCTGAAATTTGGCAAACGATATACTTTAACTAATGTCTATGAAACAGCTATAGTTTTAAAAAAATACAGATTGTTACTTTTCCCGGATCTTAACAACTTTAACATCCACCATCTTTTGTTCTATAATGTCTCTATTGTCTTCGACTTAGAAAAACATACTCTACTATACTATGTTTAATCTTTCGACTAATGTCTATAAAATGGCTATAGATTAAAAATATATAGATTGTTACTTTCCCCACTCTCTTTTTAACTCACACCTCCTTGATTGTTGTATGTCTATTGTATTTTACTCAGAAAACCAGACTTCCCACACTTTGTTTAAATTTTTGGAACCTCACACTGATGATACCATACTTTATATCAGTTAAAAGTTATTTAGCAAAATTTATGCATAAGAAGGATAAAGGCGCAAAATAGGCAAAATGCATTTTCGGGCACGTTTTTAGAAATTTTCTCGCTAAATGGAACAAAAATAATCTGCTTAAACATGGCTGGTGTTCTCAGATACCTCGACGTAACTAGATTTTTTTAAAATATTCTTAAAACCATCCCAGGCTTAGAGGTCTCTCCGAGCTCATTCACTGTTCCGATCTCGTGAATCCATTTTGACACGGTCTAATCCCAAGAACCATAATTTCTTAAAGTGTATGCATAATTATTTTACTGTTTTACAGATTTTTATTTCACTTTTAACAAAAAAGATTAAGTACAATGTTAACGAATTACTCGTAGCTCAGTTTGAACCTGAATGAATTCTAAACTTACTACTACAACTCGTTAGATAGTCATGATGACGCTGGAGCCTGAAGTATTAACAGTAAGAATGGATGAATTGGTAAAGGGTAATATCTCCTTGAGTTACTAATAGAGTCGCAAAATAATGTACAGAAAAAGCCGGGTGCAAGCCAGAATAGGTAGGTTTGCTTGTGTACTCCTGCAATAACTTTTAAAACGGTTTGGAAATATAGTTTCTTAAAATCTGGGTTTTTTTGGTAACGAAAGGGGGGGGGGTAGAACTTTTCTTGCAGTTTGCTCACTGAATAATCTTTTAAAGAATCTAGTTCCTTTAGAAAATTCACAATATTTCTAAAGAAATTTGTTCTTTAGAAAAATTCAGAATATTTCTCATCAGTCTTCTACAAATTGTTAATCTATCAGATAAAGACGTGCCATTTTTTGACAGAGAATTGACAGTATAAAAAGCTGAAATAGGTACGGACCCAGATGTGGACAGGTATCTGTCTAATGACGAATCTAACTAATAATAGTATCTAGTATTATTTCATTCTAACTACCTTGAAGAGAATTTTGTTATTCTATTAATATGTTTTTTATTTTGTATAAACAACCGCTCATGTTTATGAAGCTTGTAGTGTGGAGCCCTATAAATATAATTAATACAAGTACACTTATTTCATTTTTAGTAAAAGAATCAATTATATTGCTTTTTTTACTAAAAATATAAGTAATATTACTGGCCGTTTAACTAGGAACTTAAAACTTTTTTAATGTAATTTGTTTTGGAATTAAATCGACATATTTTTAGGGATTAGTACGTAGGCTATGTTTCTTAAAATGGTATATCTAGTAAAATGTTAATAGAAATCAATGTTTCCTATGTGAACGTACATTGTAAAATTTATAAATATATGAAAAATGCCATAACTTGATTTCACTGTAATAAAAACGCCAAATAAGAGTCACAGTCCCAAATACATAGAAAATTAACGTATGACCGTTTTAACTAACTGCCACAGAAAACTTATATTTTTTCACATATATATTCCGTGCTTTAATGATCATATAGAAAATACATTTTGAAATTTAAAAATTAAATCTAGTTATCATCAGATGGCGCGTCCTGTTGGATTTGCACCTGTATCGAGACGTATTTGCTTGAAATCATATTGGAGCTTCGATCGAATCTTGAAAATAGTTCTTTAACTCGACCTCTTTATCCAAGGCCCGTTCAATATCATGAACGGTCGAATACTTCTGGTCTAGCCCTTGTTCGACTTTTCGAGAGTATTCGCTCAATCTTTTTAGCAATATATTACGTTGAATTGTGCTCTAATAATTAACACCTACAGAAAAAAAAGAATATATTACAATTCAAATTTAGTTTTAATTATACGTGAGTTGGCGCTACACTACAAATATGTTTCGAAAAACGTCGCCGACAAAACCTGACTTTAGATTCGCTCCAAAATCTGCCAATCTACCAAAAATTGGCGGATGGTAAGCTTAACCGAAAAATTACCCCCAAACATACTTGGAATTGGTAGTTATTTCTTACGTCTTAAAATGCCCCAATATATGAACAAAAAAATTCGACCGATACTGTTATGTCATACAACAACTTGTATAAAGTTTATATTTTAATTACAGGTAAGTCATATTAAGGTTGTAAATTTTTGGAAATTCTAGTGTGGTTGACAATACATGTTCTAAAGAAGTCAATGTTATATTTTAATAATTAGTAGCTAAAACAGAAACATCCTAAATGAATTGTCGACTAAAAAAATTCAGAATTCGATTACCTTCACTGTGATCCATATTACAGTAATGAGATCTTTGAACGAATCCACATTATGGATTTCTGTTACAGGTTTGATGGGTGGTTCACATGTAATTTTTGGTGGTTCAAGTGTGGTGGGAGAGTTACATGTAATTTCGGGCGGTAAGTGTGATGGGAGTTTTGCATGTAATTTCGGATGCCACTTCAGCATAAAGATTATCCGTTTCGTCGAGGTTACTGAACAAACGTCTAAGTCTCACAGATCGACAAACGTTGAAGAGAGAACTTCTTTGTTTCCTAAACAAAACATGAAATTGTGTAACACGAAGTTTCGATTATATATAGCAGCAAAAGTATCTAATCTTAAAAATATTTTTTTTTAAGAGGCAAATTGTATTTTATTTTTGCCAGTTAATAATGAAATAAGGCTGTAATAGGTACAAAAATGTAATAAAATTTGCGTAGCTCATCTTTACATACATCTCAAAAAACCTTTCTCCGTACTATTTATATAGATGCATTACGGGTTAATCGCGTAAAATTAGTTTTTTAGTCATTTCGTTAACTCTTGAAAAAAAACAATAAAATCAATTTGGCAGTTGAGTAAAAAAATCGTCTTGGATATCATATAGCTCCCTGTGAAGGTTCACAAGTTTAACACTGAACTCACAAAGCCACTAAACTAGTGTTTTTCATACAATTCCCAACCCAAAGGTAAAAATAAGAGCAGATGTTCAATTAAAACATCCCAAAAATTCCCTCGAAAAAAACGAGCAAGATGATTTAGAAACCGTGCATTCCGCTCAACTTAAGAAGAAAACTCTATATTCGACATTCGTATTTCCGAAAAATCTTTAAATATATTTAAACATCAGATAAAAACTAACGGAAGATATTGATAAAATCAAATGTAATTTCGAAAAAGTTTTCGAAAGTACCCGACTTTGTGTAATCATATCAAACAGAGATCTCCAAACTGGCATTAATACTATTAACCCTTAAGAATTTGTAGACCCAAAAACAACATACGCTTAGATCTATTTTAGACCTCCCAAACTAGTTGAATTCTTCACAGTCACATTACAAAATATTTTTAAAAAGGCAACTTTCAGACTAGTGCAAGTCTTCAAATTTTTGAAAGACAGACAAACAGTAAACGTCCAAAAAGAAAAGCTCGAATTATACCAAACAACAAAAACATGTTCTACAGAGGTATAAATCAAATGAAGGAATCTATAACCCCGAAATTTTATTGACCCAACGTATCCCAAAATATAGAACATTGCCTAAACTGAAATTTCTTTAAAAAATAAATATGAGAGAAATCCACTTGTAATAAAATTCAATCTTACACCCACTAGTTCAAAACATATGGAACACATACACATGGACACTTTTAAGATATCCAATGAATCATTTTTGACGATAATTGATACCTTTTCTCAAAACGGTTAAGCGTACCATTCTAATAGTCTTACAGGACCCTCAATAATCGAAAATGTCTCACGTTACTCATCATGGCCATCCTCTAAGGGTTACTACAGATGCGGAACCGAATTTAAATGAGAATGAACTCGAAGATTTTTGTAAATTGACAAAATAGAACTAACTTCATTACACTACACCAAAAAATAGTAATTGCAACTCACTATATTAGAAAGATTTCACTCTACCCTATCGATGCTTAAGAGAAGAAAGTAAAAATTTCACTCCCGCTCAAATAATAAAAGAGTAATCCTAACCTAAAACAATTCTATTCACAGCTTTATCAAATATACACCATTCGAAATAATGAAAGGACATATAAATAACATAGTTTCGAATTACGTACAAAATCATTAAGAAAATGCTAAAATTATCTGTAATAAAATTAAAAAGGTAAACGTCAACACTAAAGAAAAAAATCTTTCAAAAATAAACGAAAACCGAAATAACTGCCCAGAACCCCCTGACAGTAACCCTCTGTATATATACGAACTAGATTTAAAAATAAAGACTGTCCAAAATTGAAAAAAATTTAACAGAAAAAACCAAACATACTAAAGTAACTAAGGACAAGGGTACCACAAAAACATAGTAAGAAGAACTAGAATTAAACAAAAACCTCATTTTTCAGGGTAAAAAAATGAAAAGGGCTAAGCAAAACTGCTATTGATGTAACTTTGACTTAAGAAATCAACCAGTGACCCTAGCGATATTCAAATAACCCACCTTTAAAAATCCACATTCTCCTTATTTAATTGCACGAAGCACAACTTGTATATAATAACCACTATTTTACCGACTTCAGGAAAGCTATAACATTGCTAAACTAAGAACTAAAAAGAAAAAAATATTTTGTGGTAATTATAAATCAATTTAAAGCAATCAACAAATCCTATATCTTATCAAGTTTTATCCGAAAAATGTTATTTTAAAAACGAACTACCTAATACAAACTACGCAAGAAAAACCAGAACATGTATCAGAAATAAGAAAGGAAAATCTTGAGAGTATACTAGGGAAAAGTAACAATGTCTTCCGAATTCCAAGTTTTAGACGCTAAAGACGATAGCATCCTGACGTTACAATTAAAACCTAGAACAAAACGCAGAAAAGACGGTAACAGAGTTAAACTCGCAAATTTCTATCGTTTCAAGGAAAAAGGAAGGACACCTAAAAAAAAATCAAATTAACTGGTATATAAAATGTAAATAATTTTGGAGGTACAAAGAGGTTATTTATATCTCAGGGGGTATAAATAACAGTGACTTGTTTTTACTGAAAAAATTGGTAAATTTTCTTTACCAGAAACTTCGTTATGAATATTTCCTTTTTATTGGAAACAGTAAAATATGACTTAATTTAGATTCGCAAATAATCATTTATTAACATTTATATACTGCCATTTTGTTGCACCATACTGGATTTGTACTGCCACCCTTTAATTTTGCGCATAATTTAAAAGAAAACCGAATAAGTTCTAAAAAAAAATTACCAGTTTATCTCTACCACATCTAGCATTTTCAGGTTAACAGTTGTGGTAAACACATGTTCAACTAAAAAGCAGCATATTTTTATTTCTCCATATCTCAAGCTAAAGTGATACTTCTAGCGCTGTTTGAGTCATTCAAAAAATAAGAATAGTCACTGTGACTCTGACAGTATCCGCCTTACTTACTACTAATCGAACCCTCGTCTTGTTTTCTAAAAGATAATTTGTAATTATCATGAGTAGGCATTATTGAGACTTTTTAACATATACCGTGTGCGTTGGGTTTCACTTAAATACTGGCAGTACTCTTAAATTTACGCTCTTTGTGATAATATAAATAAAACACAATAACTTTATGGTTTTTTTAGCCAGAGACAATTGTTGCATTTTCAGAATCGAGCAATCGGGTGGCTATCAGGTGCGATGATAATTGATCAGTTGTTTCTGATAATCGAGTTTGGGACATGAAAATATCAGTCTAACCTAACAAGCTATTAATAATTTTCCATTGCTCGATAGTTTATTCCTTGTGGTTTTAATTTTTTTAAATAAATATTCTGTACGCAAACTCATTTTAGTAATACATTTACATTATCCAACATTTCAGTCCTATGGTACAGTATCTTTATATTTATGTCTAAATTCATGACATACTGATGTATCAATGATCGATTGCAAGTAGCCTATTTAAATTCTGCTCAAAAATGGTGATCGCAGCGATCACCATTGAAATTGACAAGTAGAAGTAACCAAGGGGATAATGCCAAATAGGAGAAAATAAATACCTAAATAACAATTTCAGAAATCCAAATCTTAGTATCAATAATTCATTTCCGGACATTTAACTTAGCATTATTGTGATGAATTAAAAACAAAATAAAACAAAAAATTTATTTTCCAACAAATTTTGCCATTTGAACACTCATTTCTTTTGTCGTTTGTTGTCCAAACTTTGTATTATCTTTTGTCATTCGTAGTCAATATGAAAATAATCATTAACATCTGTTCTATACAGCAGCAGCCGCTTCAGTGTGTCGGCACTTTTTATGCACAGCCCTACTAGGGAACATACGCATTCCGACATCTTTTATTTAGATCTATTGTGGCACTTAGCGTATTTGTATATATGTTATTCTTGATAATATATAGATTATTTTAATGTGAAAACCTTATTTTTAATGACATATAGCCCCTTTGTTACTTCTACTCCTCAATTGACCGTCCAGCAGAAAAATTGCGATAGAAACTGTAGCTATATATTCTGAGAACGGGACCATCGTCATATTTACAAATGTAAAAGCATCAAACTCTTTGCGTTAAATAAATAGTAGGAAGGATTTGTTCTTTATACAAACTGTATACTGTAATATCCGCTTCATAGAATGTAAGGATGGGCGTTTTAATAATTGGGTCAGCCACATATCGAATAACAATAGGAAAATAAAAAAATATCGATAGTTATCGATAAGTACCGATAGTTACGCAGTATGCCGATAATTCTTAGAATACCGATAGTTAGGGTAAACGGATTATATTTTACAAAGATGAAGACCTTTATTAGTCGCAATATGAAAGTGAGGATTTTTTTGCTCAATAATTTTTGGGTAGTGATAAATATGTTATGTAACTATCGATTATCGATAAGTAAAAATCTAATATCCGCCATACCTATTTATGACTAGATTGTTAAACTTTGCAACTATATCATACTTACACTTTTAAATCCATTGATAAAAGGAGAAAAGCACACCTAAAAAAAGTGTGTTACGTCCTGAATATGAAATATTGTTTGTGGGGATATCCGCCATATCGATTCAAAAAAATAAAAATCAACTCGATATTAAAAAAGGACACAAAAATGTGTACTTAGTATTAGTTTTCGACACTAGTAGATTTAGGACAATTCTGTAACAAAAAATATTGAAATTCTTAACGTCATGTCGATGTACAAAGGGAGCACTTTTAGCGATGACAGAAAGATGTCCCGCAAAGAGCGGATCTAGGGGCAAACCAAAACTTTCCATTTAAGGCTTTCATTGGATTCTGCTGTTCTACTACTTTTTAAAATTTAATTAGATAGTATTCGCTGATGAAAACTCGGAATTTGAAGTATTCCGTTTTTAAGTACTTTATATACCAATGGAATAACGGAACGTTATCAGATAATAATAAAAAGCAATACTTCTTCACTGCTTTTATATTTTGAAACCTTGTAAAAATGTGTGATTGTCCTTTCCCAGTACAGTGCAACTATAAATTGAACACTCCAAATTTGAATTTTCAAGGGTTGATATTATTATAAAATTATTTACACTAAGTACTTACTGGGGTCCATTAGGAAGTTATATAGAAAATAATTCTGTAGAACATATCCAACACTTAATAAAAAATAAAACAACAATCCATGTTAGACGTGTTCTCTTTATATGTGAAAACCTTAACATACTTATCATAAATTAATTTGTTTTAGTATACGTACATTGGTCGACAAATTAGTCTATGGCACCGCCTTCAAAAAGCTGAAAAATATAATATAAAAAACAAAAATATGAGTCATTGCCATGCGAAAAGTTGCTGTCAGTTTGAAGTTTCTAAACGCTATATGTATCGCAGTCTGGCACCGTCCTGAGAAGATTGGAAAATATATATAAAAAAGACCAACCTATAAAATAACAGGATTTGCAATAATTTGTTAAAACCGAAAAAATCTTGTCAATGAAATATTGTTATTTGTTCTAGTGGCTCTGCTCCTAGGGTGCAATTTGCAAGTTCATTAAGGTTGCACATGACTGAGTCTGGCTCAAAACCATGTTAAGGGCACTGATTTAATAGTAGCCTTGTCAGAGGGTAACCAGGTGAACATATCAAGGTCTAATACATTCACTAACCAGGACTGATGGAAGGGCCGAGGGGGATACTTCCAACCTCAAGGTTTAATCTGTAACATAACCTCAGTTCGATTTTATTGTAGCACTCGTGTCATACAAAGAAAGGGTGAAGCCCAATTTTTTAAATCCATCGACATATATTGTAATCAGATCCGATACAAAATTTACTTTTTGTATCGGATTTTTTAGATCCCATTCCTACACAACCTCCCTCATCACCATCGTGTAGGTATCAATTTATACACCATTATTTCTGTAGTTAAATAATGTTTCTTTCCAACCTAAATTATTTGGATAAATCTATCGTCGTTGTAATTTGTTTTTTACATGTGCATATATATATATATTTTTTTTGGCACCATTTTGTTCCAACATATTGGATTCCTACCAATATTTTAACAGTTTTTACCCAAGCCACACTTGATTTTTGGGAATAATTTAAAATAAATTCAATAAATAGTTTTTACACACACCGCCATTTCGTTACGTCGTATTGAATTCGTACCAGTTTATCCTTATATCATATTTCATTTTTCAGAAACCAAAATTTAGGATAATTCTACAACCTTTTTCGAAACTTTTTTGTAGTTTTTAGGCTGATTTTTGAATATTTTATTAAGCCGTATTTTTTTTTTGCTATCTTATTTATATTCATAACAAAATGTTACCAGTTTATTACTATGTAACATGATTCATGGTGTTTTTTCACTAGGCCGCCATCTTTTTTCGCCATATAGGATTTTTACCAAAATATTACGAAGTCATCCCCATATAATCCTTGATTTTTTACTTTAAATTTGAAGTGATGAATAGTTTTTAGTTATGCTGCGATTGAGAGATATTTTTTTGCATATAGGGACGCTAAAACTTAAATATATGGAAATCCTTTCGCCATCTTGAATTAGTCAGTTTTACTAGTTCAACTCTATACCACAATTAGGTATAGCACGCAATTTCAAGTGCATTTAGTAGTTTTTCAGGTTACATTTTTAAATATTTTATTAAGCTGTCGTTTTGTTCCGCCATCTTGGATTCGTACCAAAATGTCACCAGTTGATTCCTACATAATACTTGATTAGGACGAAAAATTTGACATAAATTGGTTAAGTGGTTTTTTAATAATAATTTTTTTAACATTTTACTAGGCCTCCATTTTGTTTTGCTAAAATGTTACCAGGTCATCATCACGTGATCCACAATACTTCCCATTTACGAGGGAAGTAAAAACAAAATCCAATGTCTCCAACTAATTAAATATATAGCAGTAGGGCCGACCTCTTTACAAACTCTAGCACCTTTACCAGTTTAACGTTCTTTACTCGAAACTTCCCTCGTTATGATTATTTTTCCATTTGTTAGGAATAGTGAAGTGTGGCGCAATTTAGTTCAGTACATTACATTACATATACTGTCTATTGAAATATTTTTATTGCGCGCCATTTTTTTTCCATCATATTGGATTCCTACCAACATTTTACTACCTTACTACCTATGCCACACTTGACTTTTGGGCATAATTTAAAATAAATTTAATAAGTATAGTTTTTACATTGACACATACCACCGTTTTTGCTATTTTGTTTCGTCATCTTAAACTCGAGCCACAAATTACCAGTTTATCTCTTATACACCTATTTCTTACACAAAAATTTTAATAAACTTGATAAGCAGTATTTTTAGTCTGATATTGTAATTATTTTATAAGGCCGCTATTTTGTTTTGCTATCATAATTTTTTTAATATTGTTCCTCCATATTGGATTTTTACCAAAATATTACCAGGTAATTCCCATATGACTCTTTATGACTCTTTATGACTAAAACTTGTCAATCTGGTAAGTAGTTTTTAAGCTATGCCACAAACTAGCAGACAGACCGACAGACGAATAGACGGAATTGATTAAACATACTTTTTGGTATCTAGAGACGCTAAAACGTGAAGATATGTAAAACCTAATAGAACAATTTTCTCACAATTACAAATATTTTATTTGGCCGCCATCTTGAATTAGTAATACAGTATTACTAGTTGATCCCTATACCACAATTAGTTATGCCACACAATTTGAAATCAATCCATTAAGTAGTTTTTTCATACTGAATTTTTAAATATTTTATACCGCCATTTTGTTCCGCGCTCTTGGATTCCTACCAATTTTGTTTCGCCATATTGGATTTTCACAAAACTTTTACCAGATCATCCCCATATGACCCTTAATTTTTGAAGTCAATCGGGTAAGTAGTTTTTTAGCTAATGCCGCAAACAGACAAACATTCAGGCAAACAGGCCGACAGAATTGAGAAAACATATTTCTTCGGCATCTAGGGACCCTGAAATGTGGAGATCTGAAAATATTTCGGAGGTAACAATTAGTTTAAATAATGTTAACAGACAAGATAATCTAATTTCGTCTTTCAACCAGGGATATATTACTAAGTATATTATTAGGCTCCAAAGAATCGAGAAGCATCTCACTCGGGAAATCGCTGTAAGTTTTCCTCCGAAATCACGGAAATCATGACCGATTCACATACAAAATCAAGAATTTAGATAGATGATTGATGTAAGTGATACCAGTAACTACGGTCATTTAAAATCAACTTAGTTATTTATACAGAGTAGTCCAACAATTACGCGTCGGTCAATACTTAGTTATGGGAAAATTTTCTTAAAACGTTTCATCTCTGCTATAACCCAAAATTATAGTAGAACACATACAAAGTGTCTTAAAAAGGAGTAATACCAAAAATTGTCTTTCTGTTAAATGGAATACCCTGTCTTTATATAGCAAATGAAGCCTCTTTGGCTTCTGTATTCAACTTTAAATTCATATGTGGGTCGAATGCAGCGTTTCCACGTTATGACAAAAACATACTTATTTTTAAACTGTCATATCTGCGCCACTATTTCTTGATTTCCCTGAAAATTTTACATATAATCTAATTTTAGTCTACTTTCTCCCAAACTACCTTGAGTTTTCGATTTAATTATACAGGGTGCCCAACATATTTGTTCAAAAATCTCCATTTTAATTGCATTTCTTAAATACGTATATGATTTTGGCGTTGAAAAGCTGAAAATTTGCTCTTTCAAAAAAATATTATGTTTGTCGTACCTATCTTATTATTATTTTGAGATATAAGAGTTTTCCCTAACTTTTCTCAGAAAATGGGAATAATAGTTGGCGACATGACCAAGAAATTTTAACAATTGCTACTATTTGGTAAAATAAAATTACTTCTTTTTGTATAACAATAATACATTTATTCAGAACAAGATTAATTAACATAACATTATCGTAAACAAAATTAAGTCATCAGATATTCAAACACTCTATCATTTTGCTGTAAACACATATTGAACCTCTGGGTTAAAGATTTGTTTACTTTTTGCAACATTAAGGTACCAACTGTCTTAAACTATAATTATAAGCCCTGGAACTCGTTCCTTTCAGGGACTCGGGATTTTTAGTATAATCACTGGAGATAACCATAATGAAAAGCCCTAAAATCCGTTCGTCTCGGGGAACATAAGATTTTTGGTATAACCATTTCCAAACGCCAAAAAGAGAAAACAAATGTGCGAACAAAAGTCTGTCTCGAAACCATTCGTTGACTGAACTAGATATTGTTTACCAAACAATATACAGGCTTTCCATATATTGTGGAGCATATCGGAGCCACTCTTTTTAGGGTCGTATAAAGTAATAACACTGAAAAAAAATAAGCCGAAAAAAACATCATTTGTTACATATTAGCTTTTTTCTGCTTGTCGAGATAGTTATGTTACAATACAAAATACCTAGTTCATATAATATACAGGCGATTCAAACTAATAAAAATGGAATCGACTCCAAATCCTTTAAATCGTGTAGCTAATCGGAATAATAAATCCCTCATTAAAAAAGGATTCGTATCACGTCTTCGAATCCTACAAAAAAATATTCGAATCCTAAAAAAATCCTTATCAGTACGGACTAGAAAGAAATTTGACATAAATATTTAAAGTGGTTTTTAGAAATCTAGACAAATTTTCCTCTACCATCTCCCAACTTTGTGTAAATCGTTCAAGATACTATTCTTATAGTGAATGTATTATAGTAACAACGAAGAGCTGAAAAGGCGTAATTATAATAAGGAAATCGAATATGTTGCAAAATTGAGGGCTTGATATTTAGTTTGTATTGAGAGTTTTAATATCTTTTAATTTTAAAGTAAAATTGAATTCTTGGATATACGGAAACAAAATAGCAGAGGAAGAAATCTTGCAGGCATGATTAAAAACGGGGTTCCAATATTTTCCTGCCAAGCCAATCCACGAAACTTACAAAGAAATATATTTTCTAGGGCTACGACAAACTGAGTAATCTTAAATTATTTTATTTATTTTTTTATTCGCTCACCATGTACAAATCACTAAAAACCCTTCAAAGCTCGAGCGTCGACCACTGTGGTGAACACGAGACCTTGTTTAACGTTTGCAACATTAAGGGAATAACAGAATTAAATGCTTTTTTATTATTTCCCGCACGTTTGCTGCTGTATTAATAAAATGGGAAACATCGTAAGCGGCATGGCCAAGAAATCACAACAATTGGTACTCGTTGGCATGTCAGTGTTATTAATTATTTATGTAATCCTGTGAGATTTGGCGACATCTTGTACATACATTTTTCTCTAAGAAGTATTTTGTACTAATAATGAAATATACGAACAAAGAATCAATTGATATGATTTATATCCTTGATATATTCCTGATAGAATATATCCAGATGCAAGATCATTTATTTCAAATATTGATGGATCGATTTGACAGGTATGAGACTGTTAATTGCGAAAAGCATAACAGAACAAAGCGAGTGCTAAACGATAGAAATAAATTTAACGTTCTCGCATCTGTTGATAAAGATTCACACAGAAGTACATAAGTCAGTTATTGGACATAGGTCAACCTTCTGTGAAAAGAATTTTAAAGAACAAGTTCCATCCATATCGTGTGCAACTAAATCAAGCACTTGCGGAGGACAAGATTTTGAAAATAGGATACATATCTGTAATTGGGATCTTGCTCGAATTCGAGAAGATGTACGATTTTGTAAATATTGTATTGTTTACCAAGGCGACAATCTACAATAATAGTCATATGTGAGCAGACCTAATTTACACTACTATGCCGATATGCATCCAAACTTTATGAGAACTGTAGATCAGCAACATAGGTGGAGTTTAAACATCTGGGGAGGAATAATTGGAAAGCACATAATAGACGCACTTTTTTTGATGGACACCTTCATGGAAATATTTTTAATTTTTTTTAACGAAGATCTTGATAATCTGCGGGAAAACATACTACTAGGACTATTAAGAAGTATATGGTTTCAATTTGATGGGGCTCCTGCTCATTATAACATTGGAGACCGAAATAGATGAAAAATTTCCAGACTGTTAGACTGGAAGACGAGGACCTGTTTTGTGGCCCCCAAGATCACCAGATATGACAAAACTTGACTTTTTCTATGGGGATACGTTAAAAATTTGGTGCACAGAACACCCCCCAACTACAGCAGCAGACATGTGGGAACGAATAAGAATAAATATTTAATACAATTACTCCCTTAATGTTTTGTTTTGAATAAATGTATTAAGTGTTCTGAATAGGTGTGGTTTATTTTTGTCCTGTAGTGATAGAAAGTAATGACCTGCGGTCATCTTGAATTTCAGAGTTTCATCAGTCATAATTGAACCGATCTGGCTCTGGCTCTGAGAAGTCCAAGTCGATTAAAGATACTGGTGAATGTAAATCTCTATTTACTTTTTTAATTTCTAAAGAACTATCAGCGAAAATTGTTTGCAGAGAATCACGCGATCGGCTGGCTGTATTGAACAAACCAGTTGCTCTTATTTTATTTGCGTTCACATTATCAAAATTTGAAGTTAAATTTAGGGATGAAAAATTTATTGGATTATCCCTTGCTTGAGGGATTTCCATAAATTCGTTATTTTCTAATTCTGTCAATTACAGGGCATAATTGCTAGTTGACAAGCTTAAAGAACTTGTCGGGCGCCCACCACTCACCCGAGGAATTTTAGGATGTTTGTTCCCCTCACCAACGCAAAGGTTGAGTCTCGTTGACTCGAAAGAGGAGATTGGGTTGCTGGACATGAAATTACTTGACATACCTTTTGTGGCAACTACCTCAAAATTTGGGGTAGGCACGGTATGCTTTTTGTTGGGTTCTGTTAGCAAAGTTCAAATAAATTGGACAAAAATATGAGAGTAGCAACGGGAAATGAGTCACACGGAAAGTCAAAGTCGGTACTTGATCTACAACGCTTCCGGGTGGATATACCTAACCCCTAGTTTACAAAAATCAAAAATCTTAATGATTTATTTTTTCATAAGAAATTTCACAAACTATAGACCTTGACTTTGTAAAGGCTTTACTAAGACCATTCACAGTGACTTAATATATTTTATTTGATTAAAAAGTTTATTTGCAACGTTCAACGAAATTCACTAAAATCGTCACTGTCACTTTTAGTGTTCAGCATATTTCGCACTAACGATATAAATAGTCACAAAAAGTTGGTATTACCACACTCCCCCACCCAGCTTTAAATTGATTGTCTTTCCACTGTCAATTTAAGCCCAAAAGATTAGGGTGGCTAATCTTCTGTGGTGGTGATTTCTTCGGGTCGTAACATTTTTTTCTGTCCCGGTGGTTTGATCAGGGTTAGCCGAGGTGTTTCCGGGGTCTCTTTTTTAGTTTTAAAGTTTTCGAATTACTGCTTTCATTTGTGTTAGATAAATTTGTGCTTGCTTGATTAGTAGTAATTTGATTAGAATTTCTATTTAGATTTTAATTAGGATTTTCATTAGTATTTTCATTTGTATTTAAAGCTGTATTTTAACCTAAAGGGTCAGAGGAATTCTCTTCAGCCAGGCTGTAACTCTTGTTCATCAGAGTCAGATTCGTTTTCAGGAAATGAGAACGTACAGTCCTCAGAACCAGACGAAAGATCATCGACATTGTTAACCTGATTTCCCGCCGTATGCTTTCGTAGATCGTCTAGGTGAGCGATCCACTCGCGGTTCATGCATGTTAACCAAGTACGAAGTGTCCCCTATCGCTTTAACTACGGTATGTGGGCCTGTCCAAGTAGTAGCGAAAGATCCTTGACCTATCATATCGAAAATTTGACGTGAGGTTGAATTTATTTTTGATCGTGTTGTTTGATGTAAATTTCTTTTCTGACATATTATTTTGATATATCACGGGATATTCTCTTCCAGTAATATAGCTTTTTTTTATCCTTTCTAACGTTTCGTTGATGCCCGGACGCTCAGCCTCAGGGTCATCATAAAACGAGCGGATGACTGTTTTGGTTTGGTTTCGAGGAACCACAAGTTTTTCTCCGGTAAGTCATAGGTGACATAGTTCTTTAATCGTTCTCGATCATTGTGTGATCGCGGCTTATTAGTGGCCAAAAAATTGAGTTGACGATACGTCTCTGATACTTTTTGTTTGTGCTCTGGGTGTTCGCGATTTTTGTGTGCAAATCCCGTGAATTAACTATGTTATTCACGAGATCTTTGATTGTTTTTTGAAATTTGAATTTTCCACCAGATCTTCTGGGGAAGTTTGTTGATCATTTAGATCTGGAATTTGTGTTTCATTTTTGTTTTGTTTTGGTGGCTGGCACCAATAGATAGTTTTACACTACGTTCGACCGAGGTATAATTTTTATAGAAAAATTCTTGTTCTCAGAAATATGTTTTGTTTCAGAGATGACTCTTGGCCTTTCGACCAAACGTCTGATCCCTTTGAGCTTTCGGGTATCTTTGATGACGTCGTCGTTTGGTTTTTGAAAATTACTTTATTTTTTATATAAAATTGGAGGAACGGATTACCTCCGTATTCCCCTTCAAAGAAGTTTCTACTTCTGGAAAAAGAGGAATGAGAACATTATTGTTTAGAATTGTTATTTGAATTTTTCGAAAATTTGGAAAAATTTTGAATCAAAGTTTAGTTGAATCAAAGTTAAAAATGTCTATAGGAATATTCTGAGGCCGGCCCTGTTTTAATTTTCTGGACCTTCAGAATTTCCTTTGTTTGTACTGAGTTTTTTCTGAAGCTCACTTGGTTTTTTTTGAAAGACTTTTGACTTGCTTCTGCAAGTCTTCGTCTTGAGGTGGATCAGTCCCCTCTGTAGAAGTAGGTTTTTGTTCGTTTGTTTTAGGAACCCTTCCCTTATTACTGCCACTTTTTGAAATGTTTGTGTATTTTGTTTTTGTCTTGGTTGTCGAGTGGTTCCCGAGGTACCTACAATAGACGGGTTGTCCTTGTTCGCGTTTTGCGGATTTGTGTTTGCGTTAAGTCGGAAATTGTTATTTCCTCTCTTAGGGGGCTGCGCACGCTCTTGTGAGTTGTTTTGATTATTTACATTTGAGAAGTTTGGATATTGGTTTCGGTTGTTCCGAGACATCTTGATTTTTGTTTACAAAAGTATTCGCAAGTCGATTCTGGGGGTTACCCTGAAATCTATTTTGAGGATTTTGTTCTATGAAATTTGTTTTCGTAATTCACGTTTTGTTGCCAGGATTTGAATTGAACTGTTATATCTAAAATTTAAATTAGTGTTGGGTTATTTGATTTATTAACAAACGTATTTACAAAATTGGTTTTGGGATTCTATTTTTACTGCTGGTTGGGGTGTATTTCATGGTTTGTTTTATACAGATTTTTTTCTGCAATGTCTTTCTCGACCATTGTGCCGAGATTAAGTCGGAAATACTTTGGAAATATTTAAAGTTGTGATATGACCAGGGAAATTAAAGCGTATTTTTTTAAAATGGATTTTTCTTTACGTTTCATTAGAAGTTTGTTTTTCGCCGTACAGTTTCGTGCGCAAATATGTGATTCTATCTAAAAAACCAATGAATCGATCGCAAATCTGAATTAAGGATATTTTATAGTTTGTAAACGTATTTGCCCATTTGTGAGCTTCGTCTCGCAATTGACACTTAATGATATCAAGTTGCCCGTCTGGATCATTTATTTTGTATTACATGCAATAGTGACTTATCTGTTGCAGAAATACGCGAGACCGCTAAATGTGATTTTTGGTTTTTTAAATTTGTCATTGGATTTTAGGGATGCCAGGCAATTTCATTTTATTTAGTTGTTTAGCTACTTTTAGCTGCGCTAGAACTAAATTATTGTTTGTGAAATTTTGCATATCGATTGTTGACTTCTCGGGAAGTCGTTGACTTCCTGAGTCGCATATGGGGGTTGTTCAATAAGCAGATGGGTACGTATTAGAGATTGATTTGCCTCCAAATGTACGAAAGTTGGTTTTTCATTTAAAAATTGGGTTTGTTTTTTAATTGCTTCTTGTGTGGGGACTTCCGATAGATTTGGCAAAATATTTTCAAGGGTGTTTTCCTTCTCACTATCGCGATGGTGGGGACACCATCTATCATGTCATGTTCTGAATAGGGGTGGTTTATTTTTGAAAAATAATTAAATTAATCGTTTTGTCCTTTAGCGATAGAAAGTAATAACCTGTGGTCGTCGCGAATTTTAGAGTTTCCATCGCAGATAGACTCTCTCACTGACTCTGTCATAATTGAACCGGACCCGGCTCTGGCAAGTCCAGGTCGGTTAGATACAGGTGAATGTAAGTTTCTGTTTACTTTTCAAGTTTGAAACAACTATCAGCGAAAACTGTTTGCAGAGAATCACGCGGTCGGCTGGCTGCATTGAACAAACCAGTTGCTCTTATTTTTATTTGTATTCATATTTTCAAAATCTGTTACATTTTGGGGATGAAAATATATTGGATTATCCCTTGCTTGAGGGATTTCCATAGATTTGTTATTTTCTAACTCACTCAGTCAGGCAAAAGTTCGATACTTAAAATTACGATATGTCGTATCAGGATTATCGTGAACATGGGGTAACTGCTAGTTGACAAGCTTGAAGAACTTGTCGGGCGCCCACCACTATTCCGAGGAGCTTTAGGATGTTCGTTCCACTCGCTGCTGGCAAAGGTTGAGTCTTTATTGACTCGAAAGAGGGGATTGGGTTGCTGAAATTACTTGACATACCTTTTGTAGAAACTACCTCAGAAGTTGGGGTAGCCACGGTATGCTTTTTGTTGAGTTTTGTTAACAAAGCCCAAATAAATTGGACAAAAAATATGAGAGTAGCAACGGGAAATAACTCACAAATAATCTACAACGCTTCCGAGTGGATACGCCTAATTCTTTAGCCTAGTTTACAAAAATCAAAATCTTAATGATTTATTTTTTCTTAAGAAATTTGACCAACTATAGTCCTTGACTTTGTAAAGGCTTTCCAAATCCATTCACCGTGACTTAAGATATTTTATTTGATTCAAAAGTTTATTAGGAACGTTCAACGAAATTCACTAAAAGCGTCACTGTCACTTTTAGTGTTCAGCACTTCACACTAACAGTCTGTACGAAGTTCGAAGTTAAACTTTATTTAAAAAGTCGAAATAGTTTCTGAAAACACAAGCAATCCAGCAATAATTACTTGCTGATACTTTTTTTCAGGTTATTCAAAGTTTATCTAAAGTCATTCAATCACTTCTACTAAGTGACCTTGTTTCAAAATTAGGCCATTTGGGCGCAAAAAAACAACTTTTTACAGAATCTGATTTTAGAAATACAAAATAGTTAACTAACTAAAAGCTTAACTAGAAAACTAAATAAGTAATGTCTTTTTTATTACTAGTAAAAATACAAACTTTAAAGTTGTTTTTCCATATTTCTAATAGTATTTTCAAAAATGTTTACTCTTGTTATGTCTTATTTTTGCATTAGAGTTCATTTTCTTTTTGTCCGGAACGGATCCGAGGAAATTTTGATTTTTCCACTTTTCATTTTTGAGGCTCCTCAAGTCCAAAAATGTGGATTTCAACTTTTTTGTTTTTGGATTTAAAAATCCGAAAAATTTCGTAAGACGTATTTCGATGAAACACATCTTTTTGGAAAAGATAAATATCTGTTATCAATAAATAACAAAATGATTTTTATTAATTTTAGTTCTTATTGGTTTTCCATCCAGAGATTTTTGTTTTTTAATGAGTGTGTAGTTCACCGGCGAGTGATAATTCTTGTTGTATTAGCGTTAGACTGACGTCCTTGGGCTTGTGCTGTTAGTAGGACACCTTTTAGTGTCACTTTCAGAGGCAAATATTTATCTCCCCATGCTAAACTAATATTTAAAATTGTGTACCAATCTTTGCTGAAAACAGAATTTTAATTCAAGTGATGCTTTAGCCGTGACGCCTACTTTAACAAGCACTTCTTTATTTTGGTAAAGGATATAGTACTGAAACGTATATTTCCCAGAAAAAAACACCAACTGACTTCTGGCACTTTAAACTGAGGCTTCACACTTTAAACCGAGTTTTAGACCCATATTTTGTTACCATTTTTTTGAAGTCTGACAGCTGTTAATTATAAATATAAAATTATGTGTATCAAAAATACTAAGCAGTACGCAAAATACTAAAAGCGCCCGAACGATCCCACCTGTATAATGTAGAAAATGTTTAATGTAGGAAGAGATAGAATAAACTGGACATTTTTGTGCTTTACACGAAAATAATATTTTAGTCCTTTGAGAGTAGCAAAAATATAGACAAAAAATTCGAAGAAATTGGACGCATTTCCCCGTTTATTAAAAATATTAAAAACTGAAATATTTTTCCATTTTCAGCAGGTGGCTGTTTTATTCTTCTAAGCTACACTGCACAGTGGAAAATAATATTTATATATACAAAATGTTACGAAATTTGACGTGTTTTACCGTTTTTAAGCAAGTTTAATGTTTCTGAAATACATTTTTATTTCAGGTAGCTGTTTCATCCACTAGTGATACCCTGTATAGTTGAAAATGTTTTTTATTTACAAAAAATAAAATAAAATGCAGGTACTTGGCCTTTTTTTTCGAAATATTGTTATTTAAGTAAACGAAAAAAAAAATCCTTTATATATCTATTTTCAATTTCATTGTAATCGAATAATGCGGTCTCAAAATATGATTTTTTTACGTTTTTATAACCCCTAAAGATATCGAAGATCTACATAACTTCCAAAATCTAATACAGGTACTCGTCGAGACTGTTTCAAGTTGTACCTAATTTGTTCGAAGGCCTTTTATTAATAATAATACATGTATGTGTATTTTTTTACGACATAAGTAAATAGGTTTTTTTTAGAAAGATTATTTACAGTTTGAAATATATACCAGACAAAAACGAGGCGCATTCTACCCTTAATGGTTGCTCCCTTGAACCTTGTTTCCCTAGTTGATCACAACACTACTTATACAACACTAGTATTGTATACAAATCATTGTAAGTAATTTTTTGTACATATAAGCTATTCAAAAAAAATTAAAGAAGGTAAAACTAAAAGCGCTTCTTGTACCTGCCCACTCTGCTCTGAAAAATACTAAGCCCGAAATAGAAAAAGAAAAACTTCTTTTAAGTATTAAAAAAATATTTCTTGTATAGAACTGTAATTTATTTTACCTCGAGAATATTAAATCTTTAAAACAAAAAAAAAAAGATTTTCTTGTAAGGATTTTTCACATTTTTAAAATCTGGTAATAATCAGATAATTTAGATTTTCAAGTCTGGTAATAAAAGCAGCTACATGTATGGCAACTAGGGGATTCAATCCCCGGATCCTGGCCCTTTTTAATCGTTATTTTTAAAGCTGCCCGTGCAAAAACTTTCTTTCAGGTGCATTTCTGGGCGGCGCGGTGTGATTCCCAGAATAGTCGAATAGTAAACAAGCGGACGCGAAGCACTGATCGACTGATTTATTTCTATTTTATGGTAGTGTATTGTATTTTATAATACTAATAAATTGTAAAAACTAGAATAAATGTTATTTTTAAACTAAAACTGAAACAAATTATGGAAACGAACGTTTCTAGCGACTTGTCAGAAGACTGGAAATATGTTGTACATAAAAGATCTGAAGATCTTCAATCTGCGTGGTTGTATTCCATTGAGAAGGTCCAGAATAAAACTGCAAAATGTAAAAAAATGTCGAGCAATAACTAAGACGAATGGTGGCTAAAAAAAAGTAGTTATATAGACAACTCAAACTGGATCTAGTAACCAGACGCAGTCAAAATGAGTCAAGATCAACATCTATCTTGTGTAGAGAAGAAAAACAAACAAAAATAGCCGACTTTTTTGTTTTTAGGAAAAGTTCATCAATGGAGACTATTTTGGCACCCATGGTTGTTGTTTCTGATCAAATTCAAAAATTTATAAAAAAGGAATCTAAGTTTCGACGAACGCAGTTCGGTGTCGAATAAACATATGTATTGAATGTCCATCAGAAGCAAGTTTTTTGGAATTTGGGATTTGTGCGTTTAAAAAATTCAATAACCCCTGAAGCTTGTCAACCACTATGATCAAACTTGGTAAGCTTAGTGATGCTAAATAGCAATTGTGTTTGGCCCATGGGTTGCAATTCGCAGTTATAGACTCCATTTATAAAACTAAAAATCAAAATTAAGATAACTCTACAGGCTCTGAAGATGAAGATTTGCCGCCCTATCTAGATGATCTATTAGATCGGAGTGAAATAACTTATATCGAAAATGGCAATATAAATCAGAAGATTTCGGATAACTATGACAGGTTCTGTAATAAACAAAGTGAGAAGAATATTTCAAGAAATCCCCCAGAAAAGATGATGTACTTCCTAAGTATATTAAGAAACCTAATGAGGAACTAAAGCTTCAACTAGATTATAGAACCAGATGGGGCAGTCATTTTATAATGCTGGAAAGATTTTGTCTTATGGACAGCTGCATAAAAAATCGTCGATGGATTTACCTTATTTAAGTGACAGTTAATACGACATTAGTAAGGAATTAGTCTTGGAGCCTATAAAAATTACTGACGAAGCATTGTCTGGACAGGATATTGCGGAAAAGTTTTTGATAAATGAACTGGGTAAAACCTCATCGCCACTAAGTATAGATTTAAAAGAATCAATTCAGAACCGTCTTCAACAATGTTTGACGGTTTATTCAAGCATTTTGCGTTACCTGCAAGAACCTAACAGAACAGAAAATACAAGCGTATTCCAAACATTACTCAACAAGAACTTACAAACCTATTAACGACTAGAAATAGCTAACAGTAACACAAGCAAAATCATATTAGATTCCTCAGATAATTTCATTTTCGGAGAAGCTAGATGAAGCAATAAGAAAAATGTAAAAACCACCAGTACCAGTAGAGACGCCAGTCGCAAAATTTCAAAACTTAAAAGCACACATAAAAAATGTAATGGAAACCTTTCAGAAGGATGGACAACGTCGACCAAACTTACAGTTAGCGTTTGATTTTGTGAGTACTGTACCCCCTACAAGTGTTGAATCAGAAAGATGTTTTTTGTCAGCAGGATTAGTATTGACAATTTCGTTTTGCTATGGCAGATAGAGACAATAGACAATATTAGTTTTTTGCTATTTTTTTTTAATTAATAAACAATAATCTGTGTCACTTCAGTTCTTTTTTCTTTCTTTTTTACGAAGTTTTTAGTTGTTTTGTCCTTTAATAAAAATGTTTACTTTTGATTTTGTTTCAAAGAATTTGATTTTATTTTTAATAACGTTAATTTTAATAAAATTTTATTTAGTAATAACTTCACAAGTTTTGGTAACATTATACTACAACTATTTAAAAAACTATCGTTTCTAGTAAAATTCCGGCACTGCATCCCATGGCGTTTGAAAATCCCGGGATCCGAAATCACAAAATTTTTACAGGATTGAATTCCCTAATGGCAACATTGCTCCCGCTTTTTCTTTTTGTAAACCTGGCAACACTATTTTCGACGAATTTTGTCGGTAGACGCCATTGCCCTACAACTATCAATGCAACTCATTATCAACCACTTCTGAATTGTTATAAGCAAAGACGATTATAATCCGAACAATTTATTTACAGCAGCTTTTAATAAAGAATATTCAGAGTTATTAACACTAAGAAAAACCTTACGTATTATTCAACAAATCCTTTATCAACCCACTCGAAGTCATTTTATCTGTTATTTATTTACGTTTAACAATAAGAAATTTGTAACATATAACTGATTTAGTTAATGTTGTAATTTTACGAACTTGATATAATTAGTTTAAAAATAATCAAAAAACATATAAAACTAAAACAAATATATATTTATAAAAACATAAAAAATTAACAAACTTCTACCATATATATTTACATATTCTACTAAATAGTGTGCCGGCCACCCATTTTTCCAAACCTAATTTCAAAAAACAAAATCTAATTTCTCCAAGTAATTAAATATATTCCAATAGGGGTAACCTTTTTACAGACTCTAGTACCTCTACCAGTTCAACGATTGACAATACAAAATAGCTGAACAATAAATAATTTTAAACAGACAATACAATCTAATTTCGACTTTCAACTAGGGATATATTACTAAGAAAAGCATTAGGCACTAAAGAAAACCCATATTCACAATTTCCCTTCCAACTAACAATAACATCAAGAAATTAGCAGCATAATTTATCAATATAGAATTTGCAAACAGATGTCAACATGTTAAACACTGCATTTTTAAAAATAAACTATTTTTACTATGCCCCTGTCATTTACTACCCCATCTAGCGAGGAACTGTATATTAACCGAAGAATTGTATATTAACGGTATTTTGGTTTATCTGTTTGCGTATTACACCAACATGTTAAAAATAAAATATGTTTGTACTACGCCCCTGTCATTTGCCACCCCATCTAGCGAAGAACTGTAGATTAACGGTATATTGGTTTATATGTTTGCTTATATTTTCTTATATTCAAGTTAATAAACATATCGCATTTTTAAAAATAAATAATTTTTTGCTCCGTCCGTGTCGTTTGCTATCCCACAACGCAAAAGAAATTGCACAATTTTGTTGCAAATATATTTAACCTAAAGATAGTTTTGTCCTTGGCAACATTTTTGGAACTATCTAGGTCGAATATTAATATTATGTCAAAGATTTACCTGGTCCGCTGCAAAATGTTGATAGTTGCAAGGAACTGGATGTGACGGGTATCACTGTTAATTTATACAACATTTTCATAACTATAATTCCAATTATATGGATAAACATAAAAGTTACACGTAATAGAACCTATGAATGTGCTTAGTCAACATACATAAACGTTCTGATGAGAGATAAGTGTTAACAAAACATTGACGTGAATTTGTATTTTTTTGCCTGTCGAAGCACAGCTCTTTCATGGGATTTGAATTTCCCCACCAGGGAGTCATGTTCTGGAGATGATCTTTCTTGTTGACTATTAGTAACATAGCTTTCTGGTCGCTTTTCCCCTGCGGAGAAGCCATGTTCAGAAGGTTCAAAATCATGCTTATTAAATTTTGAATATTTAATTTTTATTTGCCATGCAGCATTCAGATTGTTTAAGCTTAGCGACCTAAGTCGTCTAAGATAATGAGACTAATTTCGCTTTAGGTCCCCGAATTGACTGATAATTGAACAGTATCTATTAGTGACTCGGAAATATTCACTGATTAAGGGAAGATGGAGTTTCCGTATTTTAATATTCTAATGTATTTCAAGAGAATGATCTCGAAAATTTTGGCAGCCACGGACCTCTACCATGGCGAACCAGTTCGCAAGACAAGTTAATACAAAAATTAGAGAATTATACAAAAATTCTCACGGGCTTTTATGTTTATATTATTGCCAATAATATCCACTTTACTTATACTTAGCTGATTAAAAGTGTCTTCATCAAATCAAAGTTATACATGGATAGCACATATCGGATTTTAGGTGTTTAAGCTTCTGATTTGAGAGCTCCAAAATGTTTTCAATTTAAATTTTAGGCGGTTTAAAATATATATTTCCCCGTTAAAATCATGAAGACTTTCGAATTTTTTACATGCAATGTGTGATAATATTATTATTTCAAATTTGAACCAAAAATAATCTAGGTCAGTGTCTCGCCATGATTAAGATTTTGGATATCATGAGCGTAAATAAATATATCTAATATCTTGAGAACGCACCAAATGATAACCAGTCAAATGGAAAACAGAAAATAAGTAAATAAATACTGACATTAAAAATTGTTTTTCGATTATACATTAAAACATTTCCTTTACCCGGAACTTCGGTCGTTAAGAATCTTTCCTCTTACTAGGAATCGTGAAGTGTGAATAAATTTAGTTCCGTTAGTCTTTTAGTAACATATATACTGTCTTTCCAAACATTTTTATTGGGCACCATTTCATCCCTGTCGTTTGCTACCCCACATAGCGAATTATGAAAATATCTAACTAGAATCTTAATGTTTATTTTGTTGCTGACTCCTGGAGTAGGCTTGACGCGGTCTAAAATGTTATTAATGACAGCTATGATTATCTATGAAGTTCCCCTAAGATTTTTCTACACCAAGATCATAAAAAAAAAATCGGTAAATGTCCTTTACCCGGAACTTACCTCGTTATGATTCTTTTTGCATTTGTTAGGATAGCGAAGTGTGACCCAATTTAGTTCAATACATAGTCACAGTATATATGTGTTATATTTACTGTAAAATATTTTTCTTGGGCGCTATTTTGTTCCATCATATTGGATTCCTACCAATATACCAGTTTCTTTCTACCTATCCCACAACTGGCTTTTGGGCATAATTTAAAATAAACTCAAAATTAGTTTTTACATTGACACGTACCGCTCGATTTTGTTACGTTATGTTGAATTCATATCAGTTTACATCATTTTACCTTTTTATTCCCACATTTAATTTTTGTGCAAAAATTTAAGTTAATTGAACAAGATTTTTAAAAAATTTTATTTGGCAGACATTTAGGCCATTATTTTGTTTTACTATCTTAAAATCAAATCATACTGTTACGAGATCATTCCAATGTAACACTCAGGGATAGTATAATACGTTGATGCCTACTATTATAATACGTGTAATGTATAAAATGTATGTATAAAACGTATAAGTATTATAATTGTATAAAAGTCACGTTTCTTTTAGTACGTTTTATATGGTATAATTTAAACTTGAAATTGATAATGGATAGTAATATTAAATATTATACAAGTAATATTTTTTATTTAGGCAGTTTTTATGCTATTCTTATAAAATTATTTTGTATGTATTGGAAAACCATTTTTAGTAAAATTTATTGATACAAAAAAAATTCGAAGAAAAACTTGTTGAGAAAATGTCGTATGTGGTCTATTATTATTATTATTATATTGTTACATTATATGATTTTTGTGACCACTTTCAGCTTCTAAAACCGTAAAACTAAAAATTTTAATGCTTTCATATTAACAAAAAATGTTGTTCTAAGGTCCAAAGGTGTTGCCAATTTTCATATCGCTTCCACAAAAGTTAAAATTATATATATACATTTTTACTACTAGGTATACTATACCCTCGTAAGAGGGAAGTAAGAATTGGTGCAGAATTAAATGAGTTACCTCATTTAATTCTGCAATTCCACAAAATATAACGACCAAATCTTTTTGCAAATTTTATAAAGAATGTCGAAAATGCAGTTTCTCTATTTGATCCTGTCTGCAAACTGATTAATACCTGCCAAAAGTCAACGGCTAGTATTGCATGTGCAACAGAAGCACGGTTGTCACTAAAATTACCAGAAGGATTTGTTGAAGCACAAGAATTTTTAACTAAAAGAAAAAAATTATGCCTTAAAAGGGAAGCTTATCTGTAGCAAACTGTTTACATCCGGAGTGTAAGGAAAATTACTTAATGGTGAACAGAGAGAAGTTGGTGACTAGCTTGTACTTAATTTGAATGAGAAATGATTATCTGACCTTCAAAAGTACTAAGAGGGTGAAGGAATGTAAAATTTTAAATACAAAAACAGAATTAAGTCCATTACTATATTGGAAATTATGTCCCAAGAAAACACCAGAACTCGCTAAACTGGCTATTAAACTTTTGTCAATTCTTCATCAGCTCAGTTAGAAAGAGTTTATTATAGTAACTGGACCTATGTACACAATAAAGTGAGAAATAAGTTATCTGCCGAAACTTCCGAAAAATTGGTCCATTGTGCTTTTTAATAAAATATTACCACCAGATCATCCCCATATGACCTTTAATTTTTGATCGAAATGTCAATCGGATAAGTAGTTTTTAAGTAATGCCGCGAAGTAACAGACAGACGGGCCGACAGACGGAATTCATAAAACATATTTTTTGGCATCTAGAGTCGCTAAAACATGGAGATATGTAAAATCTGAGAGGGTGATTTTTTCACGATTACAAACATTTTATTTAGTCGCCATTTTGTTCGGCCATCTTGAATTACTACCTTCACAATTTTACTAGTTGACCCCTATACCACAATTAGTTACAGCACACAACCTTAATTAGCCATTTCGGGCTGAATTCTTAAATATTTTATTAAGCCATTTTTTTTTCTTCATCTTGGATTCTTACCAAAATTTTATCAGTTGGTTCCAACATAATACTTTGATGTTTGTGCAAAATTAGAGATAAATTGGATTAGTTTTTTAATAATAATTCAACATTTCACTAGGCCGCCATTTTGTTCCGCTATATTAAATTTTTACGAAAATATTACTAGGTTATGTTATCCCCAGATGACCCTTTAATTTTTTTTATCAAAATTTGAAGTCAACCGGGTAACTAGTCTAAGTTATGCTGTGAAAGAACAGACAGACAGAAAAACAAACCAACAGATCACTGTTTTGTTCGGCCATCTTAAATTAGTACAATTTCACTAGTTGATCCCTATAGCATAATTAGCTAAGGCATATCAGGATCAATCCATTAAGCAGTTTTTTCAGGCTGAATTTTAAAATATTTTATTAAGGCGCCATCTTGGATTCGTACCAAAACATTACCACTACGCAGAAAATATACAGAGCGTGCAAAATATGTTAAGATTAGTAAAAAACTACCGATAATAAAGACCACGTACGTATATTTCAACACCTTGTAGCATAAAAACGAATTTAATTTCTACAAACGGATTTTTATTTTCTCTCTCAAATTTCTTACAAAAAAGTTTTTAGACCCAAATTTGCCAATACCGGGCACATGAAACATGAACAGGTTGTCATTTTTTTAGTTTTTGAAATTTGAGACAATTCTATAAGAGGCAAATTTCATAAGATGCAAATTTTCGATAGAAAAATAAGTTACTTACTTTAGGTTTTACAGGAGCTGACCCATACTTTTTACTTTTTTTTTAATTAGCACCCTCTCTATTTTTATGGACGATCATATTCAGCCTAAAATTAGCTTTTCAACATTATATCACAAATTAACTTTTGTTTTTAAAATGGCAGCTGGACAACCATTCATTAAAAATTCAACATTGTTGCTGTATACAAAAAAAATCAGTCACTATAAAATACTTGTTAAGCGTCTAAACCAAACTTAATTCATTTTTTAAAACAATTGGGCTTCAAAATGGTTTTGAGTACTAAGACAATTTTTTAATTTCTTTCACTTCTGGTTTAATGAACGGAACATTTACTGCATTATTTTTAATAGCACCTTGTATATTTTAAATACAATTTAAAATACAAGACAGGGAATATTTTTGTAACAAATGCTAGTCTATAGTCATATTGAAAATAACATGTGAAACATCTTTAAAAAGCCAATTTTAAGGCGAAAATTACAAGGTGCCATTAAAAATATTGGATAAATTGCTCTTTCCATAAAACACGTTCCATAAAACAAGAAGCAAAAAAAATGTTCTTACCCAAAACGATTTTTAAATCGAAATAAAAAATTAGGAAACAAAATAATTTTGGACTGTCTAAAACAAATATTAGTGTATTGTTTTCATGAAGTGACAATTATAAATTTTGGAAACAAAAGTCAACTTGTGATATATCATTGAAAATCTAATTTTAAGTTGAATAGGATAGTATAAAAAAGTATATAAGGTTAATTAATATTGTAGTTAATAAAAATCCTTTTTCAATTATACAGGTCAGCCATAAGAATTGTATTTCAGAAGTATTCAGATCGCTCAGACTGCTGATAAGTTAAGTTATTTAGATAAAGAATTTTTTTTAGTATACAGGTTAGCCCTAGAATGATAAAACATCTGAAATTGAATACTTCAGAAGCATTTAGCTTGCTTGGAAAAAAATAAAATAGGTCAAATTTATTTTCTAATTTTCTTATAAAAATATGTTTTTTCATTATACGGGTAGCACTAGAAGAATGAAACAGCCCTCTGAAAACGAAAAAAAATCAAGAGCCTTTAGCTTTATTAGCAAACGGTGAAGCACGTCAAAAGTCTTATTTTCTAATTCATTTTGTTCGGTTATACAGGATAACCCTAGAAATATGAAGCAGCCCCCAAAATCGTTTTTTCTTTGTTTAAAGCAGTTAATTTAAAAAACGAAACATGTAATATTTCTTTCTCATCGTACGTAAAACATTTTTTCCACTATACAGGGAACCCTAAGAGATATTTTTTTCCTTAATACAGGATAAATCTAACGGAGTGATTCAGCTCGTTAAAAAATATATAAAACATTTTTTTTAAGGGTGGAGGACAATATTTATTTTTTTTATTTTTTTTTCGACCGTACGAGGTAATCCTAAACTTTTTAAAAGTGAAAATATTTCTATTTCAGAGAGTATTAATATTTACAAAAAAGCAAAACCCGACAAATTTATTTGCAAGCCAATTTAGCATAATTTGTTTATACAGGATGACCTGATGATCGGATAGAAAATTCTATAAAATATCTTTTGAACTATTTGTAAATGGTAGTGTTTCTTAAATGAAATTAGCTACGTTAAAAATAATAATATACAGGTTACAAATTGTTTTCCATCGAGATAGGAAAGGCAAACTTTTAATAGTTGTTTATTTAATGCTATATATTAATAGCAAATAGCGAATACCTGAACATTGAAGCTTTCTATTTAACATATTGTATTTATGGGAAATGTTTTGTGCCACTATGAAAGACCGAAAGATGATTTATTACATTTCAGATTTTTTTTTCTGCATACTGACACAGCTTGCAATGCCCAGATGCATGGAATACCAAATTTTAACTCTATATCCCTTGTAAAAGTCGGTTTTCTTTATCAAACAAACATACCGACATTAAAACATTAACGGTACTTTAAAGGATACCTATTTTGGATTTTGCGTACTACATAGTATTTTCGATGTACATGTTTTTATATTTAGAATTGCCAGCCGTGGAACTGTCGAAAATAGCAGCATATGTCTGCCTGAGGAAATCTGTAATACCCAAAATCCACCTCTCGCATTTTGTTGGAATTCAAATGTACCTATTTAATGGTATGTTTTTTGATTGTTCTTTTTTTTTCACAGTATTGAACATATTTGGTATTAATAGACTTTGGTGCTTTTATATTAATTAAATATTTAGAATCCCTAGAACACGAAAAACATATTTTTAGAAAAAAAATATAACATCGCAAAACTGTAGAAATCATTGGCGTGATATATGATATTTTTTTCAAAAACAAGAAATATAATACTTCGGAAAACAGTGAAACACATCTAATTTATTATATTTTTTATGTAATATATTTTTTGTTATAGCAACAACCTAGCCTAAAGAGACGAAACAGTCTCTGAAATGAAATGAATATTTCTAAAACTTTTAGCTTTTTAAACAAATAGTGAAAACACGTATTTATAAACAAAAAAATATAACAATTATTTTTTTTTGTTTATAAATACATTTTACCAATACAGGGTAGCCCTAGGTGAATGAAAGTCCCAAAGAAATAAAAATAATTTATATTATTATAAAGCAGTTAAATAAAAAAAAATGGGAAAACCGGTCAAATATGTTTTATCTTTTTGTATGTAAAACATTTCTTTTACGATACAAGATTGGCCTCGAGATTGGCCTAAAGGGTAATGAGCGTGTTTTAAAAAATTAAAATATATTTTTTATTTTCCGGTTCTTGAAAACACGAATAAAGAGGGCAAATTTACTGTATTTCTTGCATGTCAAAGCCATTTGTCTTTTATAGGAAGATCCCAAATTTGTTTTTTACTTCCTCATATAACACTTATAGTGTATTATTAATATACTACCTATATAGGCTATTAAGTACCGGAAACAAAAACATTTTTTTATAATTATATAGGATAGCCCTAGGATAAAACAGCCTAACAAACTAACCTAACCTAAAAATTAAATAAAAATGTATTTTGCTTGCCTACCTTGCTTAGAAAAAAAGAGAACATATTAAATTACTTTTATTTTTTTGTATATAAAAACATTTTTTTTCTACTGTACAGGGTAGCAAATAGTGAATAGGATGAAACAGCCACTTGAAAATGAAAAAAAACGGAAGCATTTAGCTGGTTTAGAAACATTTTATTTAGGCGCCATTCCATGTCACGATCTTAAATTCCATAATTTCAGTAGTAGTTTTTTCAGGCTGTTTCATAAATATTCTATCCATCTTGGATTCCTACCAAAATAGATCATTTCTATGCACCTTACACTCGATTTTTATGCAAAATTCTAGGTAATTCGCATAATTAATTTTTTTAGTAATAATTTTTTTAACATTTTTACCAAAGTATAGGTCATTCAACATATGTGCCTTAATTTTTGACGATAACTTGAAATCAATCTAGGAAGTAGTTTTCTCAAGCTGAATTTTTTAATATTTTATTAAACCGCCATGTTTCGTCATCTTCGATCCGTACCAAAATTTTACCATCTGATTCCTACATAATACCTACTTGGTTCTTTGTAAAATTTCAGGTAAATCGGATAGTTTTTTAGTAAGAATGTTTTTAGTATTTCATTATGCCGCTTTTAGTATTTCATTAGGCCGCTATATTGGATTCTTACCAATATGTTACCAGGTCATCCCCAAGACGCAATTAATAATTTTTGATCAAAATTTGAATTGAGAAAACATTTTTTTTGGGGTCTAGGGACCCCTGTAAAAACCTAAGAGGGTGAATTTTTCACAATTACAATCCTTCCTTTTTACGAGGGAAGTAAAAACTAGTCAACCGATTGACTTCAAATTTCGGTTAAAAATTAAAGGTCATAGGGGATGAGCTGGTAACATTTTGGTAAACATCCATTATGCCGAAACAAGATGGCAGCCTAGTGAAAGGTTAAAAAAAAATATAAAAAAACTGATTATCCAATTTCCTCAAATTTGGCACAAAAATCAAGTGTTACGTAGGAATGAACTGATACATTTTGATAACCATATAACATAACAAAACAACAGAGGCCTAATAAAATATTTAAAAAATAGGCCTGAAAAAAACTACTTAGGTATTAGATTAATTTCAAATACTGTGCAAGCATTAAGTATGATATAGAGATAAACTAAAGTTGTGGTACCAATTCAACATGGCGGGCAAATAATTTTTATTTGAAATCAAGGTAAAAAAATCTTATTCAACTGGCTTTAAATTTTGCAGAAAAATTAAATGTAATATATGGACTGGTACTAATTCAAAATGACGGAACAAAATGGCGGCTGTGAACTACTTATATAATTTATTTTAAATTATATCCAAACATCAAGTGTCGCATAGGTAGAAACTGGTAACATATTGGTATGGTGGAACAAAACGGTGCCCAATATAAATGTTTGAAAATAATAAGTATCGAACTAAATTGGGTTACACTCCCTATTCCTTAAAGTACCTAAATATTCATAACATGGGAAGTTCCGCATAAGGGAAATTTATAATTCTTTTTGCTATATTCAGAATAGCTTCTGGGAATAAAAAAATTCTCCTTAAACCCATATATTTTTTATTTAAAAAGCGTTCAGCTTTTATATATTTCACATATCACATTTCAGCAAAAGAAAAGTAAATACAAAATTGAATTAAGAAATAAAGAGTTTCGGCAGGAATTTTTTATTCAGAAGACTTTATCAGAGTTAAAAAAATTATTATTTTTTTAAGTGTGTCTCACGCCTCAATTTTTGAATAAATATATCTTTATAAAATTTAGTTATTTTATACTTCTTCACATATGAAACAGAAAAATCGCACCGTTAACTGGGCTACAAAGTGCCTTATTATGTCACACGAGTGTTGAAAAACACTTTTCAACACGTTGTGTTTTCAATACGGCAGTATTTTTTTCAATACGGCAGTATTTAAAAGATGGTGATTCAAAACAAAGTTGAAAAAGCAATGCCTACTTCCGACTTATTATATTTACAATTAATTGAAGAAATTATTCAGTTTTTCAATGTAGTGTTGAAAATAAGTTTTACGTTAAGATATACACACGAACACCATAATATTGTATTGTCATTTTTGTTTGTTTACGCATGTGTACCAAATCTCTCTGTCAATTCCGAGAACGGGAACTGATCCAAAAGTTTTTGATTTTGACCCAAATATACATACTAACATACAAATGAAGTTAGAAAGTTAAAGCTTTTAAAAATAACGAAACACGTCAAACTTCTCTTATTTTTGTATAACTATCTATAAAAAACGTTATTTTTTCACTATACATATAATACCTAGCAGCGCCTAAAAGAATGAAACAACATATTTTTTCTTTAATCAACGGTTAGCTTACATGAACTCACCTTTAAAAAAAACAGATTATTTTATATTAATTATGCAAATATTGATTAATACGTACCTACAGGATTGGCCAGAACAGCAACATTAGCTATGAGAATCTTCATGCAGACGCCATTTTCCATGCAATTAATTTTACAGCACAGCGAACACTTCTATTCTTCACAAAAAATATTTCTTTTGCGTTTTGCACTAATATTCTAGTAGTATTCGAGATTTCATTTTCCAAAGTACTTGTGATAAGGGCATTATATTATTAACAAATTAGATATTAAACTTATTTTCTTAGAGAGACCGGGAATAAAACAAACTAATTTAGCCGCTAGCGAATCAAATCACAACCTGAACATCGATGTAACCTCAATAACCAAAAAAAAGACTGCACTGACTCAATCAGGAAATAGAAGTCTAGACAAGCAAAAAATGGTGGTGGGGGTAACACAGCATCGGCAGAAATATGTTTATCTTTGACCAATGTTGCCAACATAATATAAATTTCCCTACGGGGAGTTTGGTAAAAATAACCTTGGATATGGATAATTAAGTGATCAAAATCAATTTAGTAGTAAAGCATATTCTGTCAGCAGATCTATTTGATTTAAGATTTTGTACACAAAAATCAGTCTTTTCAATCAGAACGAATTACGATTGAAGAGGAAGACGACTCATCGACCATAGTTACCTACCTACCTACTTAATTAAAAATGCATACAGATATATAGGGTAGGTATAAAAAAAACCAGGAGCACTACGCGCCATGGGGTTTCCCCACTAAAGTACCAGAAATTTATAATATTTTTCAAGCCTGCAGGCTAACACAAAACATTTGCTGCAATCCAGTTTTTTTACATCCAAAAACCACAATATCCCCAGATTTTTTAACTTAACGATCATTATTCATATTACTTTAAAAAATTCAAAATATTTATCACACAAGACTATTAAATTTTCCAGAAAACAAGTCCAGTAAGCGCACATTTAGAGGGGGCGCGAGCCCCCCTTGGGTATATGGAAATTGACCAAAAATAAAAGTAATTTGCTAGTTAATTAATTTGTCTACCTTTTTCGCCCTTTCTTTATAGTCACATACAACCTTAACCTATATGAACACCTTTATCATATGCTTCAACGTACTAATTTTGTTAATAAAAGTTAATATGTTATAAAGTGACCATATTTTAATAGCTCTAATGCAGAAGAATTTAAAATTAGTATTTAAATATAAATGAAGACAATTAATAAATTTCAAAATTTTAGTTGTTTTGTTTTTGGCTTAAAAATAACAGATATTTTTCTATAAGAAATACCGAAAGTGGCACTTTTCCATATATGGGAAACTATTTCATGTATAGTACAGACATAGTACGCTTACCTAGGAAATGCGGAAAGTGGATTTTTCCGCATGTTTAGTTATAGGTCCTCCTAGGAACATCGTTTTCCCTACTACCTCATTTTTTATTATATACTCTATTTTGGTGTAAAAAGTGTGCAAAAACCAGAATCCTTCGTCACTAAAATTAGTGCTCATAAGAACTACAGGGTCATGGGTTGTTGAAAAAAATTTTATATAACATAAAACAGTTACTCTATATTTTATTTTCATCAATACACACAGGGTGTGCCAAAAACATCTTGTATATTTTCACTAATATCGACACAGCTTATATATCAAGATGAATTTAAGTATAGTGATTTTGTTAAATTTATCTTGAACTGTTTTCCTATAAATAATTAAAAACAGCTCTATACACGCAATGTGTTCATCACAAAAGATTTAGAAAATAATAATCATTGTCTAGCACGTTAGGCTTACTAAAGAGTTTCTAATTATATTTTAAAAAACTGTTCAAAATAAACCCATCGAGCCCTATATCAATAATTCGCCTTGATGAGGCTTTATCGATATACACAGGTTTATTTACTCATTGTATAGAAAACAATCATTTCATTGACACTGATAATTTGATCTTAGTACATCAATAAAATAAAGGTAAACGTTTCAATCTTTTAGAACAACTTGAAATAAAAAAATATTTATCAACAAATTCGCTCACAACAAATGACCAACAAAATGTTCAAACTACACCAATAATAAACAGCCTTCTAAAGGACAACAATACAAATCTCTAGATACAGCATATTTTTTGTTTAGTATTCACTGGTTAGAGTATGTTTTATTAGTCTAAGGTTCACTGAATCGCCTCTTTAGAAAGGCCTAAAGAGCCGAAATATATGTATAATCAGAATTTTATGTCTACAAATATTATTAGGTCAAGCACATTGTGTCAAGGGTTAGTTACATTCAAACCGGGCCGATTAGAAGAAAGCTTTCGAGTTAAAAAAAAAAAAAAAGTTAATTTAGCAATTTCTGATTTTAAGTTGGGCAACTTACCTACTTTAATATGCAATTATGGGAGATACATATTCGTGGATGATGAGTTTTCATACGTTTTGCATGAGTTTTGGAATGACTGGTCATTTCCATATAATTTTTAACCAACGAGATTTCTTATGATGTTCGTGGTCTTTTACGCGCACGAAGTTCAGTTTTACTAATCATTTTAGTTTTAGGCAATTTGTATTGCTAATTTTTAAGCATTCTACTCTGTGTATAGGGTAGAGTCTCTCTCATAATTCACCACCTTCAATATTGCGTTAGAGATAGAAAAATTTAATAGATATAAAAATGATAGGTTAGTACTTAATTAATTAAGAATTATTTATATAGGATCTCTTAAAAAAAGTGTAGCGAATTCATCATATATTTTTTTAATGGAACACCATGTGTAATATATTATACCCATCAAATGAGTCTTATATTTCTGGTTATAAAATTACGAGGATTTAAACCTTTATCTTAAAAAATCCCTACAAATTCGACAAAAACCCTGCCATAAGAGGTGAGAGACGGAACATGTTTTACTACACACTGGAGTCAATAGAAGAAATGCTTCTTATGGCAGTGATTTTCTCTTTCTCAAATTTCTCGGGTGTCTTTAAGGATAAAATTATCAAACATGGTTTATTTATAATGAGCAAGAAGTGGTTCATTTTATTGGCATGTAATATGCAGGTTTCTCCCTTTTAAAATGTATTTTGGTCTTCTACTTGCTATATGTTTTCGAAGTATTCTGTAAATAATAATTTTCTATTAAGGGAATGAAGAAAAAGAGATTCGGTCCATCTAATATAGTTTCTATATTATTAATTAAGACATTAATTATTATCTTAAATATCAATGAGAATTGGTGTAGAAATGTACAATATTAAAAATCGGTAAACTCCTTTACCTGGAACTTCCCTCGTTATGAATCTACCCTTTTATTAGGATTAGTAAAGTGTGATTTAATTTAATTCGATACATAGTTAGATAGACATATACACTGTCTTCAAAAAATGTATTGGGCGCCATTTTGTTCAAGCTTATTGTCTATGTACTAATATTTTAATTTCTATCTATGTTACTTTATTTTTGGATATAATGTAAAATAAAAAAGCAATTTTCGCTCTGCTTTTTTAAAAATTTCTCTAGACCACCATTTTGTTCCATGCATCATTATTGAATTCCATGCAAAATTTTATCAGTGTGCCAATATATCATATCTATTTCTTGTGTGCAAACATTAAAGTCTATTATTACAGTGTTTTTTTAGTTCATCTTTAAAATAGTTTATTTCGCCATTATTTATGAAAGAACCATCTTGAATTCGTATTACAATTTTTACCAGCTTATTTCTGTATCACATTTAATAACTGGACGAAGTCTGAAATAATACTAATATCTAGTTTTTTTCTGGGTGTTTTTTCAATTTTATTAGGCGTCATTTTATTTTTCCGTCTTGGATTTGTAGCAAAATATTACCAGTTCATTCTAATACCTGTTTTTGAGCAACATATGTGTTCCGCCATATTGGATTTTTACCAGTCAGTCCAGTTATGTCGCGAACTGATAGACAGACAGACCGATAGAATTAAAAAACATGTTTTTTGCCATCTAGGGACACTAAAACGTGAAGATCCCGGTAGTGTGATTTTTTTTTGGAACAAAAACGTTTTATTTTGCAACCATTTCATTCCGCCATCTTTAATTCATACTACGATTTTATCAGCATTTCTATATCACACTTAATTCTTGCACAAAAATCAAATTCATCTAATAAGCAGTGCTTTTTTCAGGCAAATTTTTGAAATATTTTTTTATGTCGCCATATTGATTCACCATCTTGGATTCATACTAACATTTTACCAGTTCATTCCTACATATAACATGATTTTTTTTGTAGAAAATATCAGATAAATTCGATAAGCAGCTTTTAAGTAATACGTTTTTTTAGCAATTCACTAGGCCACCGTTTTGTTTCGCCGTCTTGAATTGGTACCAATATTTTTCCGTTTTATTCCCACGTAATCCTCGATTTGTGTTAAAAATTTCAAGCAAATTGCATAATTAGTTTTTTAGTAATATTTTTTTAACATTTCATTACGCCGTCATTGGTAACGCTGCAAAATGTATTAAATGTTAGTTTTTGTAATTTCTGTTGTTTCATCACAAAATTAAAATCAAATATACCTGGGTGATTCAAAAGACATGCGCCAACGTTTAAAGGGAGATTTTTAATAAGAAAATAAAACGAACATTTTATATGAACATGGGTCTGCAGATGTTTAAAATTTAAAATTTAAAAGCGAATATGACTTTATTTAGTTATACCGAAACAATAAGAGCTATTTGATTAAGATTTGGAGTACCTCATAGGTATCTAACTTGACTTTCTTAAAAAACATGGTACGCTAATTATTATTTTTTAAAAAACTACTGGCTTCATCATTTAGGGCAAGTAAAAATACATACATGTCTTAGAATTTTGTGATCGATGGGTCGTTTTCGAAAAAAAAAATCTATTTTGAACCAAGCCTCTGGCACCAGTTTTAGTTGAAGTCAGAACTGCTCAAAACTCTACAGAAGTGATTCTTTGGATCATTTCAAAAAAAAAAGTTTCATTAAATATATAGAGGATGCTAAAGTAAAAAAAAAACATTTTTTTCTGTAAATTTTAACATCCTGTATCTCAAAAATATGGCATTTGCGTACAGATGTTTATTAAAACTTTTTTTCTTGGAATGTATCCAAGTAATTTAAAGAGTATTGAGCAATTCTAACTCCACTTAAAACTGGACCAAAGGTGCCACAAGCGTGCATCAAAAGATTTTTTTTTTCGAAAACGACTAACATAAAATACTAAAAGGCATTTTTTGTGTATTTTTACTTGCCCTGAACGACAAAGTTGGTAGTTTTTTTTTTAAATGAGTGGCGTACTATTTCTTTAATTAGAAAATCAGGAATGGTTACGGATAGCTAAATATAGCTTCTAAATACCTATGAGTTTCTACCAAATCTTAATGAAATAACTCTTATTATTTCGCAGTTACTAGAGAAATGATATCTTTTTTGTAAAAATAACACCCTGTATGTCGAAAACAAACATCTGCATACGCATATGTATATGAACATTTCGTCTTGCTTTCTTACAAAGAATATTACTTTAAACTCACTGTAAATTACATTAAAATTTTTAAATTGTAAAAAAAATAAAGCGAACAATGAAAATTAAAAAATGTATGTATACACTGAGTTCTTATTCTTAAGAATATTATTTATATACGATATTTAAAAGGCGCCAAAATAATTTCGGCACGCGGGGCCGGTAACCCTTACGGAGGCCCTGATTTCATTATCTTGTAAGAAGTTGATGATATAAGGTTCGATAAAATAAGCAGTTTTGTTAATTTTTTTTTAGAAAATTGATATGACATTTTGGTAATGGTTCTAGAGGTAAGAATAGGATTAATATTATTTTATTATACTTTATAACATCCTGTACATTTTATATCCATAATGCTGTCTGTCATGCCTTATTGATTATAAATATATTAGGATTGATTTCTTTATCTTTAACGTCACCGGAGAAATTTGAGAAGGGCCCTGCCATAAGAAGAAGAAGTCTTTAATTAAAGATAGCGATATTACATCTGGCTAATTTGTCATTAGCAAAAGGCGAGGGACAATATAAAGGTTTGATGTTGAAATCAAAAAAATCAAACCCCTGTCCAGGTATCTGCGAACTACATTCATAAAAATTTCAATTTTAAGGAACTTTTGTATTTAAGTTTTTGAATAGATATATAACTATATATCTATGAAAAGGTTAATGAGGGCTGCCAATATAACCAAAACCCTGTATTTTTATATATGCAGTAAAATTTTATAATAATATGCATTAGAAGTTTTTAAATTATACAAATTTTATGCCTTGCGCCATTTGCACCCCCGACAGGCATGTCCTGGGTAGATTATGCTTATATTAATTTAAAAATTGTCCATCCCCATTAGGAATTACAACCGATGCATTTGCGGTGAAAATCAGACATTTTTCAATTAATGTAAATAACACACTTTAAACTGTTTTAGATTTTTCATTTTTATTCACTACTTGTGATATACGTTTCGGTAATAATCTATCTTCGTCAGACAAACGGTATTTAAACTTACAATTTGCTAAAATTGTTTGTTAATAAAAAAAATGAAGTTCTACCAATGGGATATCTGTCTTTATTTGCGGAAATTTGTATGTCATATTTTTTTAATAGCACATAAATTTAAAATCGGATGTTATCTATTGGATATTGGGCTCGTTCTGCCAATGATGTGTTCTGTATATGGGATATAGGATATAGTATAGAAAGGAGACTATTTCAATTTCTGGACGTTCTAAATATATTATATAAAAAAAAACGATTTACAATAGAACTAGAAGACAACAAGAGATTAATTTTTGAGATATAAATATAAAAAGAAGCAACAATCAACTTAAATTTAACATACAGTGAAACCTCTCAACAATGGACAGTAGCCGTGCCACAAAAACTGTCCGTTGTATAGAGATGTCCGTTGTGGGGAGTGAGCAAATTAAATACCAATGTTATTTTATTAAAAAAAAAAATATTTTATTTTTAAGTAAAAAAATAATATGTTTGGTACAAATTATTAATACAATTGTTACTACATATACACCAACATCTTTTACATACACATATGCATACAATAAAAATGTACTACCTAATATAAAATATTATACTACCTACATATACAGTTTGATACAGTTCTACTTTATAAAAAGTTTCTATTTAACAAAAATTATCAAGTGTTGTTTGTCTTAAACTAGTTAATTTATTTTTAATAATTTGAGATTCCATTTTAGACGCAACTACTGAGATTTTTTTTCTCTAAAACAGAATCTCCAGATAACATACAAAAAGTTTTCAATATCTCTTAACATTTTATATGCTTTCTTAATGTCCTTAATATTGGAAGAAATGATTTCTTCATCATCACTGTCAGATGAAATCTGACCGTTCTCACTATTTTGAAATTCACTGATATTTCTACATAATTCCGATAATGGCACATCATCTTCACTATTGTAGTCAACGTTTTCGTCGAGAATTTCCCCGAACCAAGCTTTGCCGAAGTAGTTATTGATGGTCTTGGATTCGACTTTTTCTATGCAGTAACAATCCAAATGAAGGCATTTCTGCAATTGTTCCGTAGAGTCAGAATACTCATGCATGACAAAAGTCGCTTGATTGAAAACTTTCTGTAGTGGTTTTAAAAATTTTGAATCACGCCCTGGTCCAATGTTTTGCCTTTGCATTTTTCGGTCAAATTTCATCAACCAATCCGACATTATATCCCTTGTCATCCATGATTTCTTGTTATAGTACCAGCAATTTTTCCACGCTTGATCCTCTAAAACAACGGGTTTTTTTACTTTTTCCAATCACCAGTGCATTTTCATTTTCTCCATTCATAACGGAGCAAAGTAAAATAGCGAGTCTCTCCTTGGACGCCTTCCCGCCAGCACATGTTTCGCCTTTCAAGAAAACGTTTTATTTGGCAAGGCGCGGAAAAAGAGTCCCGTTTCATCGACGTTATAAATGTCTCTCGGTGTGTAGTTTTTGATAATAGCACATAATTTCGCCCGCCAATCATCCCGAATCAAGTCTACAGCCGCTGCTTCGTCACAGATGGATTTGAAAGATATATTATGACGTTGACAGAACTTCTCCAACCATCCATTTGATCCTTTAAAACCATCAACTTCTAGATTCTTCGCAATTTCTTGTACTTTTTCCTTTATTATTGTACGGGATATTGGAATGTTTTTGGAGCGTACTTTTCAAGACCAGTCGTAGACAATTGGGTCTATGGCAGCACCCTCAGTTTTCGCAAATTTCTTTTTCTCTTTCATGTTGTGTCTCAAAATATCACCAATTTGAGATTTTCCTACACATAATTTTTCGGCTAATACTCTAACACTAAGTTTGTTTTTTTTTCACGTACTGGATTATTTCTAATTTTTCTTGAAGACTCAAAAACTTTCTTTTGTTTGAAGACATATTGATCGCACTAGAGTAACATCAAAACGAAGATTCTACTGATGAAGACTACATTTTATGAAAATAAGGTAATCTATTTATTATGCAATTCAATGCAATTTACCTACAAGCCAGTCTATTGTTAAACTACTGCTATTAACAATAGGTAGGCGCCGCGCCGCTTATTAGCAGTTAGGTCTAAATATTGTCCATAATGTGCAATAAAAATACCGGCATTAAATATGGGTTTTTCAAAAATTATCTGAACATCTGTCCGTTCTGAGGAGGTAAATTTTACGTTTTTATTAAAATGTTCCAAATTTTATTGTCCGTGTCCATTGTTGAGAGTGTCCGTTGTCACGAGGGTTTAATACACAGGAATACATATACTGACGGTCAGTGACTTCAAAATTGTCCGTTCAGCAGAGGTGTCCATTGTTCGGAAGTGTCCGTTAGGAACAACTTGAAATAGAAAAATCTTTATCAACAAATCCGCTTACAACAAATGACCAACAAAATTTCTAGATTACATCAATAATAGACAGCCTTACTGGATCATCTTTTGAGAAACACCTACAAAACATAGTAACTTTCTAATAATATATATATATATATATATATATATATATATATATATATATATATATATATATATATTTTGTTTCGTTGTTGGTATTCTATCTATTTTATTGAATTTTTGTATTCTTACTTTCATATATGTCAGTTAGCCACCAATAAAAAAAGTAAAAGACAATAAAACATAGATAATTTAATAAATTCAGAATGTGTAGTTTTAGTTATTATACCTATGTAGAAAACTATTACGTTTTTTTTAGATTTCTATTTTTTAGACAAATTTAAAAAAAAACGGTAGTTATTTTACTCAACGACTGCAGAAATTGTATTTTTGTTTAGTGTTTTTAATAGCTCATTTTTATTTTTCCAACTTAAACATCGATTTTGATTTCATTAGCCGATTCCTCCATATCAATAATAAGACAACACCGGATTTAACGATAACGTTTTAGAAACTGAGAACCTAAGAAAAACTAGACGGCTGCTTCAGCTTCTACTGAATTATCAATATTTAAATGTCCATAAATGTGGATCAAAGCATTTTAAAAATTTTTTTCGACTTTCTCCAACTGGTTTGGTTAAAATATTTTGGGACCTCTCAATGCAAGAAAATGCGGCTTACATAGATAACAATTACTTTAATTTATATTTTAATATTTAAATGTACGTTCCTAGGTTTGGCCACCACTTTGTCTACGTTGTCATATTTAGGAAAACATCATCGGAATCATTTTTTGTTTGGGATATTCTCATCTTCATTTTTTACATTTACATAAATGCTCTCCGCAATATTATGGCAGTAATGGGAAATTTATGTAAAAAACAACTAATTTTAGATA
>JAUTXW010005172.1:0-98758 GCA_030620095.1 Kuschelorhynchus macadamiae
CTTATTGTCATATCAAAACAATTAAAATTAATTAATTATTTTCTTCATCTTTTTAATAACTTTTTGTCTGTATTTGCTCGTAAATTTCCTGTTCATTATTGTCGTGCTTTTTCCCGTTGAAGTTTGGGGTAAATGTGCAGTTAAAAAAAGGGAAAATATAATGTAATGTAAAAAAAATAAAGAAGCAATGTTCTTTAAAATATATATGAGAACAACATAAACTTGCTTGGAATGTAATAAGTAATAGATGAAACTTGAGCAGCTCAACATTAAAGGATCGTGCTACCTGTGAATCTGGTGAGTGATAAGAAAAAAACTGTCTGGACAGAACTATTATTTTAGCTAACAAAACAACTTTCAAAAATGCTCGAAATGAAATGATCGAAATAAAAAAGCACACAACCAAAATCACACACCTACTATATTTAAAAGTTGTATATATTGTGAGTAAATCAGTAAATATACTAATTTCGATCTTATTTTTATTACTGACTGCAAATAATTACTGATAATATTCAAACCTACTGTTTGACCACTTTTTCAATGATAGTAGTTTTACTGTCTTTATTAAATGGTACCAAAAATCAACAACACTTCAAAATACTTACCATCAAAATAATGTTCCGCAAATCTGTATATAGTTAAACTTTATATCTAAAAATGGCATTTCTATGTAAGTATGCTAATGCCTCGAGTAATAACCTGCAAGAAAACTTAATTTTAATCTTAATTTATTTTATCCCTATTTAAGTCATTGTAGTTTAACCGTGTTGTCTTACGTACATTGTGTCTTTTGTTTTTTTTTATATGCTTACGGTGTTTTTTAATATGTACTTTAACTGCAGTGAGATACTCTATAGCTTTTTTACTTATACAGTGTGTCCTAGATTCGCTTCTCTATATAGGGATCTCGGCTCCTATTATACCTACAGCAAACGTTAAATGGGGAAAGTTTTAGAGGAACTTATTGCATTTGATATCCGGCTTCAGATTTGATCGATCAATTGCTTTTGGAAATATCGGGAAAAAACCGAAAATGGCGGATTTCGTTTTTGTTTTTGGCGAAAGTATATCCAGAACGGTAAATTTGACAGCTGCCAAAATGTGACATTATACGAAGACATTTTTAAGACAAATAAGATGGCGTATACCACACGTCTTCATTGTTTTTTCTTAACCCGCAACCCGCCTCAACTTTCATTTTCTTATAGCCGTCATATTGGATTTTTCGTTTTTTGGAAAGAGCCTAAAATTTAGTCTAGCGATATCTCATAAGTGCATTAAAGATTTTAGTATCATCGAAATATTACACTTCGTAAAGTTAGGTTTCAGTTTTTTCTAAGGAGGCCATGATTTAAAGTAATGTTAGCTCTCAATGCTTTTCTAAGGAGACCATGATTTATCTGTAACAAAATTGGATTTTGACTTTGACGTTAAGTTAAATAGTTGAAAGTATCAAAGCTCTGTTATAATAAGTAGTAGGTACGCTTTTATCCCAATAAAATCATAAATCTGACACATAAATTGTCAAAACCTACAGAAAATGGCCGGCATTCCGTATTCAAATGAAGAAAAGGTTGCCATGTTAGCTCTGTACTTTCAATCATATAGAAACCCCGACGTTACTTTAGCAAGATATTTAGAGATGTACCCCGAACGACGGCAGCCTCATAAAACTCAGGAAAAAAATCGTAGTTAATTTAATTAACCATGGTGCCTTCGAATAACCTAGAAGCGGATACAATAATAACAATGAAAATCGAGACAGAAACATTTTACAAGCTATCAACGAAAACCCTAGTGCATCGGTAAGAACTGTAGAACAGGAAACTAATGTGCGAAAATCAACAGTACAGAGTGTTTTAAAAAAGAATAAGTACCATCGATACAAACCCATAATAGTACAAGGATTTAAGGAAACTGATTTTCCAAGACGACTACAGTTCTGTGAGTGGTATACTAGGAGATGTAATGAAAATCCTGATTTTGTAAATCATGTCTTGTGGTCCGATGAGAGCAGGTTCACGAATTGTGGAGTTTTTTAATAGGCACAACCGTCATCATTGGGCTGTGCAAAATCCTTACGAAGTGGCAGAGAGACGTCTACAGATCAGATTTGGAAGTAACGTTTGGTGTGGGATCATTGGTAAGTTAATCTAACCAATCTTTTTTAAATAGGCACCAAATGATGGTCAAATAATATTTTTTTTTTTCGTTTAGTTCTTTAATGATACTAAAAGAGTATAATCTAATAAAAAAAAGTAAAACGTTCTACTCCAGTCAGTCAACTTACTTTTTTGATATTGTATTACATTTTTATTCAATCATTTTGTATTGTAGTTTCGAAGAACCTATAAAAATAGAATTGGGTTCTATAAATTTTTTAACACTTTATCTAAATTTTCTGCAGATTTAGCTAATTCTCTAAAATTATTTTGATTGTCTGAATTTAATGATTTATTATTACCCGGGAAGCCTAGTTCTTGCGTTATGATTAATATGGTAATCAAATATTGAATTATTTTTCGATTTTCATTATGATTTATAGAAAGGCGTCCAGCTGTATTTCCGAATAATTTAAATTTTAAAGCGCAAGGGGTTTGTTCTTTTGATATTTTATGTTTTAATAAGGCACGGTGTACTTCTTTAAGATTATTATTTAGTATCTCCGAAATTAATATGCAATACCAACAAAATAATTTATTACGGCTATTACTTCCCGCTAACCAAATATGTTTTTCTTTTTCATAATAAAGCTGAATAGGTTTCAAATGTATACAAGCTCATTCATTACGGGATGTTTCGATAATTATTTTCGGAAAGAAAATACCTACTTTTTAATAAAGATAATTTTCCCTTTATAATTTATAGTTTCTAGTACCACCAGGCCGACCCTGCCGCCCTTGACTGTTGGGCACTATTTATAAATTATTAATCATTTCAGGAAATCGACTTCTTGGACCATTTTTGTTTGACTACAATCTAAACGGGCAGAGGTACCTAGAGCTTGGTTTCAACAAGATGGATGTCCGGCTCACAATACCATTCAAGTCAGGAACTTCTTAAGAGAGCAGCTTGACGAAAGAATAATTTCTTTAAATGGTCCAATATCTTGGCCTCTTAGATCCCCTGACCTGTCGCCCTTGTATTTCTACCTCTGGGGTCACACGAAGAATGAAATCTGAAATGAATTTGATCCCCCCCTGACCATAGAAATCCTGAGACAAAGAGTTCTGGACAAATTTAGAAATATTAACCGAAATACACTTACCAGGGTTGTACGAAAAACAGTCACCAATTGTCAAAAATATCTCGATGCAAACGGACGTCATTTTGTAGATTTGTAAATTAATGTTACCCACTTACAAAGTAGTTAAAGCTCATTTAGATTTTTAAAGTCGTTATTTACGTTCATGTTGTATTGAAAATTCAATGCGTTCAATACATTACTTACTTATTAATGTAATCTTGTGACAAATAAATCATCCTCCTTTAAAAACATTGAAACCTAATTTACGAAGTGTGATATTTTGATGACACTAAAATCTTTAATGCACTTGTGAGATATCACTAGACTGGAAATTTTAGGCTCTTTCCAAAAATCGAAAAATCGGTCATAAGAAAAATGAAAGTTGAGGCGGGTTGCGGGTTAACAAAAAACAATGAAGACGTGTCATATACGCCATCTTATTTGTCTTAAAAATATGTCCCAATAGTGTCACATTTTGACAGCTGTCAAATTTATCGTTCTGCCGTTTTTCGCCGATATTTCCCAAACTTATTGATCGATCGTAAATCTGAAGCCAGATATCGAATACAATAAGTTTCCTCTAAAACTTCCCCCATTTAACCTTTTGCTGTAGGTATAATAGGAGCCGAGATCCCTATATAGAGAAGCGAATCTGCGACACACTGTATATTACTTTCTCCTGTACTAAATAAACCAATGTGTTTTGTTTCAGGTTCACGTCAATGATACAATCGAAGACAGTTTCCACGCCTACGTCTATCACTTTGCAACTGACGCCGATGATAACGGACGAGTTCACGAGAAGAACCGCTGCTTTTGCAAAGAAAAGGACATCAACAAGTGCAAACCCAACGGCTTGCTGGACGTCAGGGAGTGTTACTACGGGTTCCCTATAGCGCTGAGCTACCCCCACTTCTACGGCGGAGATCAGGTGCTCTTAGACAAAGTGGAGAGCGGTATGAATCCCGATCCGGAAAAGCACAGAAGCTACTTCATTATTGAACCGGTAAGTGGAACACAACGTTATTTTTCAAAAAAATCATTCAGAAATATCAATATAAATGCTTATTTACCCAACTAGTGTGGAAAGTGATACTTTTCCGCACTAGGAGATGTCGATTCTAAACACTGTTTATTATATGATTTACTACTTGTTAATGGAAATGAAAAAGCTTCATCTTCAACTTCCTTTTCGGTAAAAATTTTATTTGCAATTGGTTTTGTGTTCTCTATTGAGTCTTCCAAATAGCCTTTTGCCGCAGTAGTGGATTTCCATCCATCATGCCTCTTGATATTAGTTATAATTTCTCCTGAATCAGCTCACATTGTAACGGAAGATCGGCCAAAACTGTGACCCGTGTATATTTCTGAATCTGGCAATTCCAAGAATCCGGCAATATTGGATGACATCTTCCCATATATATTAATCCCACACATTGTATGGTGCATTTTCCCTGCTTGTAGTTTACAAAAAAAAAACAATGAGGTGTGTTCGAAGGATGTAGAGCTACATATTTCCTATAAAGCTGAAGGTGAACTGCATCTTCAATCATTTACAAATATTCTGGAAATATGAGATTTTGTATCAGGAATTTTAATGATTAGTAGGGTCTCTTTGTCTTCAATGTTATTTATTTATTTATTTCTCTTTGGGACACATCCAGGTCTAGCCCACAAAATTGTGTCCACTATTTACATGTTAGTTTAATCGTTAACATACACCTAAAATTACACAGCTACATATTATAATCTATTACTTAACATGTTGTACAATATAATCAATACTGGAAAAAAAACTTATGTCTTAATACCCATTTAGAAAATCGGCCTTTAAAGTTTTTTAATATTCTTTGAGGACATACAGAACAAATCAATGTTATCGCAGTGAACATTTGCAGAGTTTAACATTCTAAATATAGGAGAGTTTGCACAGCTATTAGTGTGAGCCATAGGAGGTACAAACGAACGAGTGTTTCTTAGATTTCTTTGAGGAACTGCTATTGGAATTTGAGATAAAAGATCAGTTGAATCGACTTGGCAACAAATAATTTTTTTCAGAAAAACGATATCATTTATAAGCCTGCGATCTGCCAGACTTAAGAGTTTAAATTCTTTACGTAAATAATTGTAATCTGTGGCCATGTTGTTCCTAAATGCCAAAGATTTTAAAAACTTGTTCAGTACGCGCTCCATTCTTTGAATATAGACATCATACATGGGATTCCAAACAGAGGATGCGAAATTCAGTCGACTAAAAACATAAGCATGATAGAGGGTCAGTAAAGTACTACTATTTTGAAAAGCTTTCGATTGCCTGTTTATGTATCTCAACATTCTAAACGCATTATTAACAATATTGTCAATTTGTTTATCAAAAAGCATCTTATCATCGAAGATAACGCCTAGGTCTCTTGCTTGGCTCTCTCTACGAAGCTGATTTGAATTCAAACTATAATTGAAAACCACTTTTTGGTGATTATGGGTAAAACTAATTGTAAAACATTTTTCAGTGTTTAAATATAGACTATTTGTAGAACAATATTGTTCAATCCTAGCGAGATCTGATTGCAATTGCTGACAATCGCGCTATCTTGTATTACTTTATAAATCTTCAGGTCATCCGCATAAAATAAATAATTCGAAAATTTAAAGCATTTGCTGATATAATTTATATAAATGATAAAGAGTAAGGGTCCCAGATGACTCCTTTGGGGTACCCCAGATGTCGAGATAAATGAACGGTCTACACCGATATTGGACAATTTATTAATAAGAATTTCGTGGTTAATTTTATCGAATGCTTTGCTAAAGTCCGTGTAGATTGAATCGACCTGAAGACGTTTATCCAAACTATTTAAGATGAATTGCGAGTAACTAATGAGGTTAGAGTCAATCGATCTATTTGCAACAAATCCATGCTATTGATTATGTTTTTAGCTAGGTAAAAAATATGTTTATAGACTAACTTTTCAAACACCTTTGCAAAAGTACAGAGTACTCACTTTTAATTTTAACCAAATATCTTCAGCCTCACTATGAAACTCACGTACCAAGGAAGCACGAAGAATATTGCGTGTGGCTATGAAGACACCACCACCATCCGTTTTTTGTGATCCAGATATTTCGCGGCCTCGATGAAAAATATTATAAGTGTTTAGACTAATCACCTCTTGATCAAGAACAGAGCTGTTTAACCAGGATTCCGTTATGAACATAGCATCAAAGTTATTAGAGCACACGTTCAAATGGAAATCAGATAGTTTAGTTCTAATTCTCCTAACGTTTTGATAAAAAGCAGTTAGGGTTCTGTCAGTATACGAGAACATTGCAGAAGATCAAGACATATGATGTTTACTGTCTGGCATATGTGGCAGTACTAAAAATTCTTTAGTACTTCCATAGCCTTCACCCATATACCCATTATCAATGGTTAATTTTGTAAGATCTTCGCGACGACAGGCACCTGCCAATCCACTAATGGTCGCAACATTAATCAACAAATAGACGTCATCAGGTGCCTCGGAAAAAATTGCTGTAATTTCCGCTTTTGAAAAAACTTTGGATTTTTTTGAACGGTGTCCTACGTTTTTCCGTTTCAAAAATGCTGTTTAAATATTTACCTATATTCACATCATTGTTTGTTCTGATGAACAATTTGAGCATTGAAAAAATTGATCATAGCGTAGAAAATTTGCAGGTTTCAGATATTTCGCCAAAATAGGCTAGACATACTTTTTCTTTAAGAGATTTTACCTGAATTACGATGCATTTTTGAATTTTTTAAAATATTGAAGAATGACAAATCTAGATGAGAGATTGCCTCTTTGTGAAAAAAAATAATATTTAATACTTTTGATACAGCTGAAAAAATACTTTGTTTATGTACTAGTACGGAAAGTAAATTACTTTCCGCACTAGTGCGCACAAACTAATTTTTTGCAATAACATGCGTGCGAACAGTGCTTACTTTCCTCACGCTCATAGGAAAAAGTTAATTTTCTCTTGCAACTAGTCATTGCCAGGCAACGGAAAATAACTGTTAGAAAATATGTACGGGGTGGCCAACTAAGAATGGACGCTGGCCATAACTCGCTAACCGTTAATCATATAACTTGGGGGAAAAAAAATTATTAGCTAAATCGACTAAGAGAAATCGCTGGAAAATATTTTGAAGTTCCGCATATGGCCGCTAGGAGGCGCAACTGTTATGGTCAATCAGAAAAAGGGCTGTTTCTTAAAAAATATTCATGTAAAGGTATATTATAAATACTGCCATCGTAAAGAGTAGAAAAATTGTGATTTTTTTGTTAAGGATATTTTGCTCTATCTCGTAAAATGTAGTGGTGGGGGAAGGTCAAACATGTTTTTATTTAAATGTCAATAACTCCGTTATAAGTCAAAGGAATTGAATAAACTAGGTCTCGTTTAAAAGAGCCCATCTTAACTAATAATCTGATGTAAAAAAAAATCCGATTTGATTTCGCCGTGGTAACTAGAGGGCGCTGATTGACATCACAACAATTATTACGCATTATTTTGAAAATTTTAAATAGCACGCTATATCTCTTTTAACACAATTTAATAGAGGAGGAAATTCTCAATAAGTCAGTGCAAATTTCAGCTTCCTAACTTTTTTCAAACCGGAAATATAAATAAAACAAATATTAGGGCGCTGGGTACGCAACATCTCCCTAATCTGTATGGACATAGCCTACATCACAATAATTCAGTAATAATACCACAGATAATATTCAACGCAAATCGCTAAAAATTATACTAATGTTCTGAAATAACCACCAGGTGGCGCAGTAGACGTTAATAAGCATAGTTTTACTCGCAATTTTACTTTTCTCTATATTTTCTTGTAGTTTACTCTATTTTCAGTAAGTTAGATATTATAAAGTAATAAATAAGAAAAATCCTAATATATTCGACCGTTGCAAATCTCCGTCTTTCTTAAAATCGACAATTTATGCACAAGAATAACAATAAACTAAAAACATAGATAAATAATAATTCCTTAGCAATTTTCTGCTACATCAAGCAAAAAAAATAGTAGGCTGTGAAAACAAAATTGAAAGTAATAGTCAAAAAATAAACAATAGTTTCTTGTCAGTGCCTTTTAGTTGCTATTTATAGTTCTTGAATTTCCTAATAGTATTGCTATCATTTCGCGTTTTTGTCCGAGATTTTCGTGTTTTTTGAGTTTTTCTAGTTGCTGTTGTTCATGTTATTGTTGTAGTTCGTATTTTTCTTGTTCAAGATTTGTTATTGTTCGTGTTGCGTTGTGTTAAGAACAAAATGATTTATACAAATCAAGAACTATTCGACATGATAGGTGTTTATTTTGAATGTTTGAGAAATGCTACGGTTGCTGCAAGAGTATATGCGCAGGAATATCCGCAGAGACGCCACCCAAGTAAAAAGGTTTTTCTTCGAGTGATCCAACGTTTGCGAACCACTGGAAACGTGCATATTCCCGTATACCGCAGACAACGCAGAGGACGCACAGAAGAGAATGTAATTAATGTGCTAGCGTATATCGAGTTTAATCCTCAACTAAGTACTCGAATTATTGCGCTAGACCTAGGAGTAACGCGAACCACTGTTCAAAATATACTCAAAGAGCACAGGTAAGCAACGACATTGCAAATATAAACTGGACATATTTTTTAACAAAAGTCACGTGATTCTGATGTCACATAGGTCTTTAAGCCTAGAAAACCAATAATTTCCTGGAACATCAATTAAATATCTTCATCTTGTTTTAGGTTACATCCATATCACTTAGTGCTGCATCAGGAATTGACTGCTGCAGATTTTGATCACAGACTAAACCATTGTCACTGGCTTTTGGGTGTAATGAGGGAAGATCGGCAATTTCTGAGGCGAATATTGTGGACCGATGAGGCTACCTTCCAGAGCGATGGACGTGTCAATCTTCACAATACACATTATTGGTCCAGAACAAATCCACATTGGATGCGCGAAGTCCAGCACCAAGGCCGTTGGTCTGTAAATTGTTGGGCAGGGATTTTAGGCGGACGAATTATCGGACCATTTTTTTTCGATAATCCATTGAATGGTGAGAGATATCTAAGATTTTTAAGGGAGGAATTGCCGATTTTGTTGGAGGACGTACCTCTGAACGTCCGACAACGATTGGTATACCAGCACGATGGTTGTCCAGCGCACTACACGGGAAAATATCCTGGCCGATGGATCAGGCGGCACCCTTCCAATAAGTCAGACCTAACGTGTTTAGATTTATGGGGTCGAGTGAAGATTTAGTTTTTGCCACCAGACCCACTACACGGGAAAATATGATTCAGCGAATAAGAGACTGTATAAATACTATTTCAGTTGCTGAACTGGAGGCTGCAGTTTTATCCACGCGAGATAGGATGCATAAGTGCATCGAAAATGATGGCCGACAATTTGAACATTTAGGGCGGCATTAATTGAATTATATTTTTATTATCGTTTCTTTCACACGTTCCATTTAAATGGCTTTCATTTCCCATTATAATGAAAATTTAATATTGTACTTATTGACTCCTACTGCGCCACCTGGTGGTTATTTCAGAACATTAGTATAATTTTTAGCGATTTGCGTTGAATATTATCTGTGGTATTATTACTGAATTATTGTGATGTAGGCTATGTCCATACAGATTAGGGAGATGTTGCGTACCCAGCGCCCTAATATTTGTTTTATTTATAATGAAAAAATGTGAAATTTATTTATATTTCCAGCTATTTAAAATTTTTAATGAAAAAGCGCCCTCTAGTTAGGCGAAATCAAATCGGATTTTTTTTTTTACATCAGATTATTGAAATTTGAAGTTTGTTCAATTCCGTTGACTTATAACGGAGTTATTGACATTTAAATAAAAACATGTTTGACCTTCCCCCACCACTACATTTTACGAGATAGAGCAAAATATCCTTAACAAAAAAATCACAATTTTTCTACTCTTTACGATGGCAGTATTTATAATATACCTTTACATGAATATTTTTTAAGAAACAGCCCTTTTTCTGATTGACCATAACAGTTGCGCCCCCTAGCGGCCATATGCGGAACTTCAAAATATTTTCCAGCGATTTCTCTTAGTCGATTTAGCTAATAATTTTTTTTCCCCCAAGTTATATGATTAACGGTTAGCGAGTTATGGCCGGCGTCCATTCTTAGTTGGCCACCCGGTACTGTAAGGAATTATTATTTCTTCAGTTGTTCGTATACTAAAAAAAATGTCAAGTTTGACAATTCAATATAGCTTTGTTTCCATAGTTACAAGACAAATATTTCATGGCAACCTTTATGTGAATAAAATTATTAATGCTTATTTCAAAATGTTAACAAGTTGATGATAATTACTTATGTCATTTCAATAATTCTCGAATTTTGGAAAAATAATTTATAAAGTATATTTAGCGGTACAGACCAAACAAAAGAGCACCAGTGATTTTTTGCCAAAAATAGTAATCGAGTGAGGCATTCAAGATAGTTCATAATAATGTTTTCTACTCGCAACTCTCATTTGTTTAATGGTTATAAACAATTGAATGCAAAAAAATGCGTTGTCTTTGATTTTTGGTTTATAAAATCGAAACTAGTGAAGCAATCTTAATGGTGTAAAGAGATGAATTCTAGAGAATAAAATTCCAAACAATATGATTTAGTTATACGACTTGACCGAATATTAGAACAGGAGAAAAAAACCGAAATGGACGCGTCGTGCATGATCCGATTTGAATTCAGCAGTCATATAGAAAGTAGACGTCTCATACTACAAACATAATCAAAAACAGTCGAACGCGTGAAAGTAGCTGAATAGTATGCTAGTAATCGAGACAGCCGAGAGGAAATGGAGGCCATCTACACGCAAAGTATTAAAAATATATGCTTTATTTATTTATCAAGCTTAATAGCAAAGGCTATGTAGCAAAACCTCCGATGGCAGTATTCCCGTTAATTCTTTGCGTAGTGTAAATATAGAATCGGTTTTCTCGGATTCAGTTAACCCAATTTCAAAAAAAAATCTTTAAACATGTATAATACAGTAAAATCCGATAACTTTTTGGCTCGACCCCGTATACTTATTCGAATGAAATCAAATCAAATGAAATGGTATATTACAAGTTAGAAATACAATTTCTTAACTTAAAGTCAATCATAGTAAGTGCGACCTAGTGCCACAAGTTAAAAAAAATGAAACTTTGTTTATATTAAAAATACATATTAAAAATATTTTAAAACTACCCCAAAAATAAACATGGAACATATAATGACTTCACTACACGTTAAAATCATGTTCATGAAAGGTATCATACAGGAAATCCTGTACTCTATAATAGGCTTTGCCAGTCAGAAAACCTTTGACACACCGTCTAAACTTCCCTATCTCAGATTCTCTTATGCCTTGGGACGACCTATTGTAGAATGTTGGGGCATAGCGAAACGTAGCATTCCAAGTTGTTTCTAGCATACATTAAGCAGTCAAAAATGTAACGAGATGGCAATGTCATAACACCCAGCTGTTTAAAGGATTCTTTTACATCGTCCCGGTAGCCTCCCTTCCTGCTCTCCTCTGGACAGCAAACACTCTCTCAATATGAGAGGAGTGTCCCCAGACAAGCAAGGCATACACACAAATCGACTGAACGAGCGCACGAAACGCCAGGCTTCTAAGCACATAGACACCCCTGCACAACCTGGGCACAATGTTATTGATATGTTGTTCAAAAGTTAGTCCTGAATCTAAATACACGCCCAAGAACCTGACCTGTTCTGGATTCTCAATATATTCTCTCCGCAATGTAAAAATCATTTTCTCCGTTTTGTTCTCATTTAGGTTCAGTCTGTTTGCTGCAAACCACCTGCACTCGCATATGCATCATTCATTCTATCTTTCAGTTGCTCACACTCTTTGTGTTCCACAGTAAAGCTGGTGTCGTCCGCGAACAATGCAACCTTACCAAGAGGAAGAGATGAGGTGATGTCGTTGATATACACCAGAAAAAGTATTGGTCCCAGGATTGATCCCTGGGGGACCCCATGTCGCATGGGTTTTTGTCATGAAGTCTCTTCCTTTAAGCAGGTTACCTGCTCCCGGCCAAGAAGGTAGCTCTCCATGAGTTTTATAATGTTAGGACATAAGCCGTAAAACCTAAGTTTATTTAATAGCAGCTCATGCGAGGCACAATCGAAGGTCTTGGACAGGTCGCAGAAGGTTGTCCCTATGAACAGACCTTCCTCAAAGCCCCCGAGTACTGCCCCACATAGCTCCATTACAGTATCCACTGTGGATCTCTCTACGAAAACCAAATTGTTGCTTATTTAATATATTGTTTTTTAATTAATTGGTCCTTAAACAGTTTTTCAAATATCTTCGATACAACCGGTATAAGTGAGACTGGTCTATAATTGTTAATGTCCTCGGTGTTGCCTTTTTTAAATACAGGGATCGTCCCAGAAACCTTAACGTTACGAGGGTACAAATCTTCAGTAATGCATGCGTTAAAAAGTTTGGTTAGAGGCGCTATCAACACATTCTTAAGATGTTTAAATAAGTTTATGTTTAGACCATAAATATCCTTGCTGTGTTTTGGCTTTAGGCAATTGATAGCATCTCTAACATTGTTAAAAGAGACGGTTTTAAAAGTGAAAGAGACCGCCCTACTGAGGCCCAAGAACTGCAGATACTGGTCTGACTCCAGAGTGGAAGCAGGCAGGTCCACAAGTAAAGTATCTGCTACCCCTGCAAAAAACTTGTTAAAGGTATCACAGTCAATCCTCACACTCACTTCCTCTCTAGCGCCCTTTCGCACTGTATTTATGATGTCCCAAGCTGCCTTCGCTGTGTTGTCAGCATTTCTTATGAAGGCGGGGTTTGCCTTTTTTTTAGCCTCGATTATAGCCTTTCTGTTCTGCCCTTTCAGGTGTGCGAAAATTATGATAGAATTCCGTCAATAACCCAAGACTCTCTCTCATTCTAACGAACCTCTCAAGCCACTCTGTGTTATTCTCACTCCCAGAATGATCTTTATTCTTTTTTTTTCATAGTTGGAAACGACAAGTCTCGAATATGTAAAAACGTTTTAAAAAATATCTTACTTTTTTCTTCAACATTGGTGTTAGTTGAAAGAAAATTCCACGACTCTTGCTCCAACATGTTATTGGCTGGTATAAATGTTCTGAATCTCTCCCATTACTTGAATCCTTATGAAATATTATTTTAGAAATATCCACAGCTATATCAACGACCTTATGATCCGAATGAAGTGGATCAAAAACTGAGGTTTTGTAAGGCAAAAAGGCTGAAAAATTTATAAATATATTATCAATACGGTTATTTACACGAGTGTTATTCCAAAAGCTTTTACGCAAAAAGTCATATAAGGAACAGTTTTCGCCTTTTCGATAAGTTAACAAATAGCTGGGATATCAGGGGTATTTTAAAATGCAACTCAAAAACCAAAAGAGCTAGGAAAATTCTGCTAACACCATCTTTAATTTCACAAAAAAGTTGCGTCTGTCGCGAAAACCGCAACCCTCTTAAAAATAAGGGAGATGCCCCGCAAAAGTGCCGAAAAAGGGAATACTTGTGTTGTTATAATACACACAATTATAGTACATTCTAGGACTACGGACTAAAATGACTCATTTAATCCAGCGAATGGAGTTTGTTGCTCGACGGCTCTCCCGAGAGATTGTGGCACTTTATTCCCGCGATATACACATTATTTTCTGCGCTTTCGGGAACAATATTACTAAATAATGTAATGTATAGGTGCAAATTTAAAACACTTCATAATGCGACAAATTATTGCAAGTCACAGACACTAATTTGATTAGTGTGTTTTGAAATCATGAAGTCATGTATTTACAACATAAATAAACAAGTATAGTCGAATGCCGTCTTATCGTGCGGGTTCAAACGTCACCAACATTATGAATCAAATCTGAAAACACAGTGAATACCAAAATGTTGTGTGATTCTTTTATCGAGCTATTAAATCTCGATGGGCTATTTACAAATATACAGGGAGAAAGAAAATAGTTTTTTTTATTATATTACGCAATATTAATAAGATAGCCACCTAATATTATTTTATATATTAAATGCCGAGGGACTAAATAAGAAAATTCTAAATATGTATTTGGTTAAAATTTTTTGGTTGGCAAAAACAAAAATACACAAAATGACAAGCGCCTTAATAAAGTCGGAAGGCGGTTCGAATCATTGGAACAATCAGGATATGTTCTGTTTATACAGCCACTTAATGAAATTGAGATTTTTTTTTCAATCACCAAAAATTATGAGCCCGCTTGACATAAAAATCTAACCACTAATACAGTGTCATTTATTTAAATGCAAAGAAAACTTGTTTTTTTTGCATTGTGATAACAAAAAAAAATTATTTTGTAAAAGTATTATCCACTTTTGTTAAAAACACAAGACAATTAGTTATTACATGCCTCGTGAGATGGCAAAGCTTCTGGTAAAGCGATTTTACCGATTTTTATATATTTAATTTTGTCTTATAATTCATAAAAAAATGTACTTATTTTAAACACACTTTAAAATTGGAACCAGTAATCTATAATTATTTATTTATTACCTACAAAATTACAAATGTACTAAAAAAGTAAACAAAAAAATGTTGCCAAATCTAATTAAAAAATTTTTAAATTAAAATTCACTGGCTAATATCCAGGAGCCAGTGGCAAAAGCTCTGAGAATCGGTATAAGGAATGTACAGAAACTTGTGCATGAAAAAAAACATAATTAACATCCGAAGATTCAAAAATGTACACGAAAAAAGAAGCAAAAGACTTAAGTTACAATGCAAAAATGGTTATTCATAATGCAATTTATGATTTATACACGTCAAAGACTAATATAATCCTTCAGAAACTTTTTAATATTATAGACTAAAAAATATCATTATCACTTAAAAAGTCCTCATCTTCTGAGTCATCCTCAAATGGCGCAATGATCATTGGTGCTATTTCGATATCTAAAACTCGTTCTCCATTCCACCAATCCCATATTAATTTCTCCGTATGTTCCACAGATTTCTTCCAGTACTCCGGCGTAATACACAGGGGAACAGTGATTCTGCGGCGCGGGTTCTGAAAGTCGATTTTGAGTAATTGTGTTGCCCCAAATACGAGGAGTATGGGAAAAAATCTTAATTGACTCTAGTTTCTGAGATAAAAAAAAGTGTCATATAAATTAAAACAAAAAAAAAATAAAATTATTTATATTGAATATCTATATTTTGAATGCCACCAGCTATTTTATTATGTTATATTAAATTAAAACTAAGCCAATAAAACTGAAATACTAAAAAAAGTTAGTTGAAACGTTTGGTATATGACCGTCTCTTGTATCTTTGTTCTGGGCAATCCCTTTGTAACGTCCAGCAGTAATCCGCCATCATATGACGATCCCACCGGCCTTGGTATCTTTCTTCCATTATTTTTATATCCTGATGGAACCGCTCTCCTTGTTCTTCGCTGTAATCGCCCAAGTTATCCGGGAATCGATCCAAATGGCTATGCAAGAAATGAATTTTTATACTCATGTTAGCTCCTAGTTTTTCAAAAGTTTTTAACATCTGTGTGACAATTTCGCAATATTCTGCTGCCTCGTGATTACCCAAAAAGTTTTTGACAACAGATACAAAGCTTTTCCATGCTTCTGCTTCGACCTCATTCATGTGATTTAAAAAGTTCTTGTCTTTTATAAGATTGCGGATTTGGGGACCATCAAAGATACCTGCTTTTAATTTCTCCATGCTAAGGCTTGGAAATGTTTGACAAATATATTTAAAACAATCACCATTTTTATCCAGAGCTTTAACGAACTGTTTCATGAGCCCAAGTTTAATATGAAGTGGCGGAAGAATGATTTTTTCCCGGCTAATTAGGGGTTCGTGAATAATATTGGCATTCCCAACAGTCATATTTTCTCTCGACGGCCAATCCTTTCTAGTTCAGTGCTCTTGCTTTGCCCGACTATCCCATAAACAGAGAAAACAGGGGTATTTAGTATACCCACCTTGTTGACCTAATAAAAAGTTCACCATTTTTAAATCCACACATACAGACCACTGATGTTGTACAAACAAAATTTTCTCTAAAACCAGTTTAATGTTTTGGTATTCCTCTTTAAGTTTGGTAGAGTGACCTATCGGGATTGAAGCTAATCTATTTCCATTGTGCAGTAAAACACATTTTAGACTTCTTTTAGAACTGTCTATAAAAAGCCGCCAATCTTCTGGTCGGTATTCGGAAAGATCCATTAAATGTAGAAGTCCGGAAACATCGTTACAATATACTAAACTATTTTCCTCGGTAAAATACGGAAGAATGTTTTTCTCTCTCGTTCGATAAGATGTTATGTTTACCTCAGGCTGTAGGCACTGTTTTTCTTTAAGTCTTGATGCAAGAAGCTCTGCTGATTTCTTAGACAAATTTAAATCTCGAATCAAGTCATTTAACTCTCCTTGTGAAAAACCCCTCACCGTTGCAGTTGCACTATAATATTCGAATTCACTTTCACTGTCGCTGTCACTTTGAATGTCCATCATTTCGACATCATCACAAGTAACGTTTGACAAGGTACTAAATATCGGCACTGGCAATGAGTCACTATGCAACACTGGTGTTTTAGCCGACTGTATATTTGGAAAAACCCAAGTACGCTTTTTATATTTATTCATACCTTTTATATTCACGGCACAAAAGTAACAATCATCAACATGATTTGATGGCTCACACCACGTCATCGGCACCCCAAATGGAAGTCCTTTGCGTCCCCCTTGGGTCCAGTAGCGAAGTGACTCTACACAAGATTTACAAACTTTATGAGGCACCCACCATTTATCCTGCTGTCAAAGATACTTGCCAAAATATGCTTGGTATGCTTGTTTTACAAAACCGTTAATGTTTCTTTGCTGTTTTTCTTGACAGAATTTTCCACATATGTAGCAAAATTTGTCGGAATGGTTCACACAACTCTTGCGTGAAGAATTCATTGTTATTTTTAAATTTAACACAAACTTAAACGACTTAATGAACAAACTGATATAGTAGCAATTAAAAATACGTTCTTTTAAAAAATTCAGACAGTGACAAAAAAGCACTTGATATCTAATAAAATAATTTTAAACTGACTGAAATGTCACTGTCAAAAAAGATTTGTGCACTCGATTTTATTTCATGGCCCGCTTAGATGCGATAAGTAAAGTCGCCGCGAAGGCAACAAATAAACACTTTTTGTTGCATAGAATAAAAGGCGTTATCGCTAACTGTAAACGAAAGTAGAGTCAATTTAAACAAACAAAATATGTAGTTAGGACTTATTGTGTTTAATGTCACTAAATTTACTACAAAAACTAATGCCGCAGAAAAAAGTTTTTTTTTTGTTCCCCAGTGATATAATTTAATGAATCTTGCCAAACAATTTGCACTTCATCTGATGTAAGACCATCGTTCACGTGTTTTTCATAATATGATTTTGCCACAGCCCAAATTAATTCTATTGCGTTAAACTGGCAATGGTATGGCGGCAGTCGTAAAACCTCATGTCCATTTTCCCGTAATATTTCATCTACGGCATATATTGTTGGTTTTTTAATACATTTTGCCATTAAAAGAAGTTCTAGTTTCAGCATATTGGGGGATTTTGTTTTATTAGCCAGTCATAAATATCACTTTTCTTCCAGGATGAAGTAAGTTGTTTATTCAAGATTCTTGAATGATAAGATGCATTGTGCAGGATGATTAAAGATGGAGCATCCAAATTTGGAATCAGTTGTTCTTTTAACCACTTTTCAAACAGTTCACAGTTCATATTATCATGGTAGTCCATACTTTTGGATGTTGAAGAAAACAGTAAACTTGCACCTGGGAGAAATCCTGTTGAAGAACCTGCATGCAAAATGATGAACCGTTTTCCCGCCCCACATCCCTTTTTTCTCTTGACACTTTTTGCAGATTCGTCCTGCTAAGATTTCGAACCACTTCCATTAGGAAATATCTAAGTCTCGTCTAAAAATACCATTTTCTAAATTTTGAATTAACATCGTCCGTGTATTTCTTTAAAAACTGGATACGCTGACTTGCTATATGTGGCAACTCGCACAAAAATCTTCGATTACAGTCTTCTTTATATCGAAAACCCAACATTTTTATTCATTTTGACAACGATTTTAGTCGAATTTCCAATATGCCTCGATTTTTTAAAGCTTCTTTTAAAACTTAAAGGGTTATATTAGTTTTTGATGTGTATAAATCGTAAATTGCATTACAAACATCCATTTTTACATTGTCACATAAGTCTTCTGTCTTTGGCTTTTTGCGTGTACATTTCTCCTGGATATTGACCGGTGAATTTTAATTTACGTAATATTTTATTAGATTTAATACCATTTTTTTCGTTTGTGGATGCAAAAAACCCGAAAATTGTCTTCAATTAATCATTTTGTCACTGACTGGTCAATCTGACTTTAAAGTGACATCGCTCAAAGATTTTTGCAACTGCTGGTATTCGTATGTTTATCCTCTTTTTTCATATGAAAATATCATAGTCTATCTAATTTATCTTCCGGATTTTATGCGGAGGATATGATTACACGTAATAAAAGAAAAACAAACTTAAAAAGTTTGTCGTTGATAAATCGTATGACCCGCATGATAACATGCTTTTGACTATAGTCAGTGTTATTAATTTCGTAATTATAAATCGAAATGCGAATTTTTTATTTTAAAAATGCAGCTAAAGAGGGGCTAGAAGATATTTTGCCGTCCAAATCAAGGAAAATATCGGACATTAATGAGATGGAGCTGTGAGCGAAACGTGGAAAATTTCAACGAAGATGTGCTACTTGTATTTTCCACGGAGAAATCTAGGACTTTATGCACATTAGTCTATGCTGAAAACTATGCTCAGCGTTAAAACTAATATCGACATTAGCAAGATTCACAAACTAATTGCCCTGCTGAAAAGAAGAAACCAGGGATATAAGTCAAAAAAAGCCAAGATCCTGACTGGTGATCAGGTTGATGAATTTTCAATGGATGCCCCAGATATTAAGTTTTTAATGATGAAGGGAGCCCTTATTTTTGGTGTAGAAGGTGCCTTTAGAAGTAAAGAGTTAGTTGAGTTGACGGTGGAAGATGTAGCTGATTTGGATCACTCAATTCTGATTAATATTAAAAATACCAAAAATGATATTGATAGAAATTTCATCGTTAAAAATTCAGGTAGCAATACTGTCAACTTTACTGAAATGTGCCGCAAGGATGTGGCTTTAAGAAAAGCAGAGACTTCTCATTTGCGATTTTCGTTCGTTTCCATAACAATCAATATACTTTTTTAAATGTGTTCAGAGTATTTGTTGCGTTTAGATTGACAAACAAAAATCTTTTTTGGCTTTTACGCAACTGAATAAAAATATTTAACTTTAAATTGATTGAAGCAAATATTTAATAAAATTACATATTTCAACATGTAAACTAGTCTGTCTACAGAACGTTTCGATACATAATATAAAATATATTATTTAAGCAAGCATAAGAAATTATGTCATTTACCTTAAGTTTTTATAGACACAGTAGTTGTACAAATACTTTCATCCTATCGGGACTCATCAGTGCGCCGATCGAAAGAGAGAAACATTAAATAATAGAAAAGAATTGATTTCAAAATTTTAAAATATGTCAGTTTGTTTGACATGTAACCTAGATATGAAAAAAATTATCTATATCTATAAAAGCATTCGTAAATCTACCAAATCCGTCATTATATTCTCGACATTGTTTTTGACAGACATCTAACTCTTTATTAGCTGACGCTGATGCATCTGTGGATGTTTTAAAAAGGCATGGAGGATGGAAATCGGTAGCCGTCGACGAATGCTACGTCGAAAACTCTATAAATAATACAAAAAACTATAGCCCAAAAAAAATTTTGGACATGGTGATGTGAATACATTCCAAATTGTAGTATCTAAAACTATCGCATTTATAGTCCGTCTAGAAAGTATCCGGAATTTTGTATTTTTCCTAATGTTAATATAATTATTTTTTGTAACATTCTAAGACAAAAGTCAAGTCAGGTTGAGCCGACAGTAGGCTATGGATAAAATCGCATGACAACACCATCTGGCAAATATAGTTGATTTTAAATAGGCACCGAGCAGTTTCAGGAACGCTTCAGTGCCTTAGGATGACAAAATCCCCGCCTAGGGTTTCGAAAATTGGCTAACAGATTCGGAAATCAACGAAGAATAAAAGTATGTGCAGGAACTGTCCGCATGTCACTGAAAAGACAAGGCTACATATCAAGGAAACCAAAAAAAATCCCTGCAATTACGCCTCTTCAAAAGCAACGAAGAGTAGATTTTTGCCAACGTTTTCGAGAAGATAATTTTAGTAATGTTTTTATATCTGACGAGAGTTGTTTCCAGCTTGGTGCAAATCATTTAAAAATCCTATCAAGAGAAAATGTTAGTGTTCAAATTTCCAATCCCACTAAAATAATGGTTTGGTGAGCTTTATCTCAGCGTGGTGCTACACCTCTCTGTATAGTTGATGGCGCCGTTAATAGTGCAAAGTACTGCGACATTCTAAATGGTTTTCTTCTTGAAACGGCTAGTTGTTTATATCCAGAAGGGTGGCGTTTTCAGCAGGATAATGCAAGATGCTATACCTCTGTCTATACTCAAGCTTGGATGCAAGAACACCACTTGGCAACAATTCCATGGCCAGCAGCTGCGCCAGATCTTAGTCCTATTGAAAACATATGGGACCAATGAAGATTAAAGTGGAACGAGCAGCGCCACGGTCAGTTTTACAGGCCTGGACCGACCACCGAACATTATGGCAGTGACTTAGTTTCGGGTGTACCTGGACGTTTAGTTAAGTGTTTAGAGTTAAATTTATAAGTAAATGAATTGAATTATATGAGTTATAATTTTATAATTCAAAAAATAATAATAAAAACCGAAAAATTATAATTGTGCTTTCTTTTTTCCGGATACTTTCTAGACGGACTATGCTTCTACAAGTAGCGTTATTCAACATCCTTCGAGGAAAGAAATCGATTATTTAATACTGTAAATTGTACTAATGTAAATATTCATCTAAATATAAATAAATGAATTTGGGGGGAGATTAAAGGATATACTTTACTTCCGAAAGTACAAAAAATTAATAATTGCTTTCTGTGACTTTAAATAATTAATTAATTATTCCTATACACTGAAAATTATATTTATTTATTAATTATGAGTTTATAGGTATTAAAATATCTTTTTTTTTTTGTTCTAGCATTCCGGTACTCCCCTCAAGCTTGCCGTCAGATACCAGATCAACATGGCCCTTGGAAACCTTCAGAATATTGCCAACTCTGAAAAGTTTAGCAACATGGTCTTGCCCTTGTTATGGACTGAAATCGTAAGTTATTCTTAATTTCATTTTATAGGTACTATTTCAGAGTTATCAATTAATTTTTAGATGTTTTCAGAGATCGAATATACAAATTGTTGAGAATTGTTTATATATCAAACTCTTTCGTTTACCATATACCATACCAGTGATGCACAAACCTAATGGTATATAAGTGATATTGAACCAAGTAGTTACCACATTTTATGTATTGTATGTATTGTCAATTCACATCCCTCATCAGTCTGACATTTTCAATAATTTTATATATTATTATTATTTATATAAAATCTTTTAATTTAACTAATACTTTCCCATATTATTCTTTAGTACTAAATATCTCAACAATATGACAAATATACAGGGTTTTCATTTATATTTTGACATCTACCTACAGCTTTAACTATAGAAGATGGTAAAACACTTTAAATACAAAAATCTGCTGCTGTAGTCCTATTGGTGTATGAATGTATAATATACAGTGAGGAATAAAACTAAGCCTCTGTATCAAAGTATTTTATGTAGTTTTTGGTTTTTCTCGGATACCTTGATCAACTAAAAGTATGTTTTGAACTCAGCAGGATCCTAATTAAATTGTGCAAAGGGAGCCTCTGTCTGTGTCTACCTTACTAGAAATCACCAGTAAATTTTAGATAATTAATTTCAAAATGCACTGTCAATTTCAGGAAAACTAAAATAATAGTAAATTCTGTTTTTTTTCAATTAACTAATTAAGGCTGTATTGTTACTTCTCAGATCCCTAACCAGAGCCCTTTTTTGTTACAGGGGATGTACGGACTACCCACCTACTTAAAGATACGCTTTAAATTATATCTGGAAATCCTCCCCATAGCCCAAACCTGCCTCATGTACGTCTTATTCTTCTGCTCTAACCTGGCGTTCGTCTACTCAGTGCGGAAGTTTATCTCGTCAAGGAAAACAACACAAAAAGATCAGTCTCCATGGATAGAAGACGCTCTGGTGTTGAGCATCGACCGGAAACTATCCAGCTACATTCCAGAAAAAAGATCCAGTCTAACCGCGAGAGAGCTGGAGGTGTACTTCAACAGCCTGGTGACGCCCCTGAATCAGGTGATCGAAGCTGGGGGCTACGAGGAACCTTGATTGAACTCGTAGGAGGGAAATGATGAGTGGCCAGCCGTAAATTTTGACATTTCCATTAAACTTCGAGGGATTTTAGAAAAAGGCTAACTTTTTCATATTCATATTTTTATGATTCAAAGGGAAGTAACAGATTGATCGATCCCTCGAATTTTTTTTTAATTTCCAAGTCGAAAATATTGACTGGCCTAGTGCAGAAATAAGACACCGCAGAGAGAAGTTGGGTCGCTTCGAAGAGATGTGTCCTTTGTTACTTGCCACAGCAGTGTTGCCTGATTATTAATTAGTTTTTCGTAAGTCCCTATATAAAACTGCCATATATACAATGTTGTCAAATAATATGGGCACTACCAAAAATTGTACAGGAGCGCGGTGACATAACGTCATCACGCTGCGTTGATTTTCTTGCCGACCAAGTGCACTCGTACCACCTTAATGTGACAAAGTGTCTTATTTTTTGCTGACCTTTTGCTTTATACTTTTGCCTAGAATCTTTTTGTGATTATTATTTTTTATTATTTATTATTACATTTTTAAGTTGTTTGGTAATTTAGAATGCGGAGTTTTTGACCAGTTTACAAAACAAATTTACATTACTAATGATATTTTTATTAAAGGAAATATGTAAAATTAATCAAGTTAGCCTTAAATTGTTACTTGTTCAAAATTTTATTTTTTTTTTTTGAAACTTGAATGAATGTTTTAACAGGAGCGGTATAAATAAGAACTATGATTAATGTTTTTTTTAGGAATTAGAAACTATTTTAAGTAAAATAATATTTTATACAATGTTTTGTAAACTTGCATTTCTCTTATTAGAGTCTTGGTGAACTTTGAAACATCGCAGATGTACTAAATAATTAAAAATTAGATACTAGATTTTTTAGTTAAAATTAGAAAAGAATATACAGATTAATTAAACCTGTATATTCCTCCTTTATTTTAAGATAGCAGTATGCTTGCATTAGGCCTACATTTAATTTTTAATTACCCTGTATATCCGAAAAAAGCAGGAGAGGTTTGCTGCAAAATTAAGTCCACGAATGACTCTACTTTTCTGTTGAAAACCTATTTGCAGAATAGGTTGTTATAAAATATTTAAGCACGTTTTAGTGACTCAAATGCTCAGTTATAGGAAATAAGAATTTACTAGTGTATTCTTAATATGCAGAGTGGTCAATTAGGGAGACTTCTAGATCACATATCCATGACATAAACAAAACCTTTATTTTATTCAGTTTTAATTTTTTTGCACCAAAAAAATCGGGTGATTTAAAATTTAGTACAAATATTTTTCAATTTCATGAAAATAATAAAAAAAGCTCCTATTTAGTCTTTTTAACGTACCTTGTGCATTTCTTAAGACAATTTATCTAAATTTGGTACACAGGGTCCTGTAATCATTCTCTATGAAATGGATATAATAGAATTTAGAAAAATATACAGGCTGTTGCTGAGACCCCTCAAGTTTTTACCATCACGCCACTGACTACTTTTACTTCCAAACAATATTCTTCATCCTATTGCCTAACTTTTTAGTTTCTTACGAAATTTTGACATTATCTATCGTTTAAAAGTTATTTGGCAAAATGTCCATTCAGACATAACCAATAAGGTAGAAGGATAAACATGATCAAAATGAAACTTAACGAAACGTAGTGGGCTTCAACTGCACATTTTATTAACTTTTTTAAAATTCATAAAAAAATATTTGTCAATAAAAAATAACAGTTAGAAACGAACTACCTTGATTCTTTTATAGGGGGTGTTGGAAATGGCCTCCCTCTGTTGCAGTTCAACCCTCCATTTTTCCCACAACTTCGAAGGCATCAGTTACGCGTTGTTTGAGATATAGATAGACAGAAGGCACTGGCCCTGGATCATAAACTAAAGTCTTCAAATATCCCCATAAAAAAATCCAGTGGAGTACAATCTGGGGAGCGTGGAGGCCAAACTACAGGACCTGCTCGACCGATTCGGAAACATTAAATCTAATTGTCCGCGATCTCTCGCATGAAAATGAGGGAGAGCATCATCGTGCATGAACCACATACTCCTACCAACATCCAAAGGGAATTTCTTCAGTAAACCAGATAAATAATTTCGCAGGAAGTCTAAATAAGAAGTAATTCATCCATAAAGTCTCTAAGAGACCTGGTTTAATAATTGCAGAAAAGAAAAACAAAGTCTCGGTCTCAGTCAAGTGGTTTAATACAGTGAAAAAGCTACGATTACACGTATTTTGCCAAACAAACAGGCATCTTCAGCTCTAAGATACAGTATTTGGCTAGTTACGTAGCTGTATGTGCCAGTTTTATATATTTTACATGTTTTTGTTATTTTAAGGTAGGCTTTTTAGTTCTTAATTTAATACTTTATTGAATACGCTACTATTAGGGTCTTAATGAATTTTAGATCTGATGATGCCTGTTTGTTTGGCGAAACACGTGTAATCGTAGCTTTTTCACTATATTAAACCACTTGACTGAGACCGAGACTTTGTTTTTCTTTTCTACAAGTTTAAGTAAGTTTCGCAATTTAATTTTTTTTAGACTGAACTGTTCCTAGTGATGGGGTTCTCTGATCTCGTGGGGATTTGCCCCATGTATGTATGTATGCTGTGAAAATTCATCACTCCGTCGCGCCACATTTTAGCCTAGTCGGTGAAAAGGGTCGGCGATAAAAAATTAGCAAACGCCGCTGAAAATCTCGAGGAACTATGCAAAGTTCGACAAACATTTGCTGCTCCTCTGTCAATGGGTTGCGGGCTTCACGTGGTCTTTCAGTCTTATTCCTGGGAGTCTGGAACTTGCCGTATTCCTGGAGGTGCCCATGACAATTTGTGTTCGATCCTTGAGGACTCGGTGATTCCGAAATCTTATTGCGTACAATCTTTGAGCTTCACGTGCTTTACCATCAGCCAAACCGTAAACAAAATGAATGTCAGAAAACGTCAAAATGGGTGACAAACGAAAACAAATAAACAGTCACAGCTCACTACCTTTTGTTATGTTTCATTTTGATCATGTTTACCATTCTACCTTGTTGGTTATGTCTGAATGGACATTTTGCTAAATAGCTTTTAAATGGTGAAAAAAGTTACCATGCACATTATGACATATTAAATTGAAACTTAAATTAGCCAAAGAGACAGGGACATACATTTTTTTACTTTAGCTCTAAAGGATAATCGAATTTACCCCTAAATCTCTCTGAGCTCATTCAGTGTTCAGATCTCGTAGAGTAAAGATGCCTGAAGGTGCCTCGTGCAATCGTTGGCGAAACGTCGGATAGTAGTTCAAATTTGACCCGGTCTAATCCCAAGAACGATTATTTCTTAATTGACCAAAGCAAAGAAAATGTCAAAACGGATGATAGACGAAAACAAATAAACAATGGAAGCCTACTACCTTTTGTTATGTTTGATTTTGATCACGTTTATCCTTCTACCTTATTGGTTATATCCGAATCGACATGTTGCTAAATAAACGGTAGAAAATATCGAAATTTTGTAAGAGACCAAAAAGTCAAAGAATAGAACAAAGGATATTGTTTCAAAGTAAAAGTAGCCAATGGCGTAGGGGTAAAAAGTTAGGGGATCATGACCCTCAAAAAAGTAACACACTATATAATTTTCTAGAAGCTATTATAGCCCTTTCATAGAGAAATTATCTTAAGAAATATACAAGGTGCATTAAAAAGACTAAAAAAATAACTTTAACACCCTGTGTATTGAAAACTAAGCATTTCCGGACCTATATTCACATGAACTGTTTTTCTTATTTTCATGAAAGAAACCTGCTCCTGAAATATTTGTACTGGATTTTGAATTACCCTGTATATTTCTAAAAGATGATTAAAACAGTTTTATACTCACATTTGGATTTTTTTTTAAAGGATAGTTAAAAAATTCTGAAGACATTTTGTTGGGCAAAGTTCTCATTACTTAAATTAACCAAATAGACAGGGGCATACATTTTTTTTTGCTTTAGCTCTCAAGGATAATCGAAATTTTATCTAATATGGGCCATATTTTATAAAACATCCTGGTTTTGATTACAGTTACTAATCGTAACCCTATATCTTTGCAGTCTTAGACTTATTTAAAACTTATAAATGGTAATTGTTTTAGGAATGAGATTCTGCCTCCCTAAATGACAGCTGTGCTTTGTGTAACCATTGTCCAAATGAAAGTAACTTTGACTCTAAACATTGGTTTTTACTTCCTAACACTGGAACCTGTGGTGGAAGATAGATCAAAATACAAGAGTTCTAATCACACTACACCACAACTTGTTAAGTTCTCGACGCGCGTTTCGCTAACCAAGTTAGCATCATCAGCGGATGATATAAATATATATAAAGTTTATATCATCTGCTGATGATGCTAACTTGGTTAGCCAAACGCGCGTCCAGAACGTAACAAGTTGTGGTGTAGTGTGGTTAGAACTCTTGTATTTTGATCTATTGGTTTCACTAAAAATCAATTAATACAATTTGTTTAAAATTTATTTAATGATTAGATAGATTTTTAAATAAATATGCTTGAAAGCCTTGGACGAAAAAGTCGTTTAAAAAACTAATTTGTTACAAAGAAATTGTAAAAAGAATAAATTATTTTTTACGCCCCTAAAGGTGGAATTTCGAATATTACGGAAATTGTTTCTAAATTATTATTTTTAAAAGCCATTGGCAAAGGAATTAAAAAGGGAGAATTTGAAAAAATCTTTTCTTATCTTCCACCTATATCACCAAAAAACTGTCCATGCCAAATACAAACGATTCCAGAAGAAATAGAAATTGTTTCATGTAATATGTAGTTATAGATAAATAAATCAATAACTATTGTTTAATTTGGATTCTATAAGAATAACAACCCAAACTTCTTTCTGGGATCAAAAATTAAGAAAATATCTCTTTGTCTAATAAATAAACTTACTTTTAAAAACAAACCACTTTTAAAATTTATAGTTAATTTCTCAAACTACAAAAATATTTCACTTACAAATATCACGAATCACAATTTTGTCCTATTTTGGTCGCCCCAAGAATCGTTCCCCTTTGTGCACACCCTTAAGAACGACCCTGATTGATGATGAGAAAATAAATACTTGGCGAGATTTAAAGCAAATGTACGATATATTTTAATATAAACAAGAACAAAATTTAACACGAATAATAAAAATTCTAAAACAATCAACAAGGCATAAAAAATTAATATTTTATCATAACAGCTTCTTTCTGGATTACTTGATTCAGTCTGTTGGGCATTGAGTTAATTATATTTACCACAATATTGGGATCAAGTTCTTCCCAGTATTGATGGATTGTTTCTCACAGCTCATCTGAATTTTGAGACCTAAAGTTACGTCTATATATTTTTTTCACTATCAATCCCCAAATGTTGCCTATCGGATTCATATCCGGACTGTAAAAAGACCAAGGCAATACTTCCCAATTTAATTCTGAAACGACTGTCTTATATTATTGGCAGCATGGGCAGGGAAATTAGCATGTTGATAAATAAATGAGTTATTTTATATAATTAGGCGACTGATGAAAGCGTTATGTGTTCCAAAATATAATCATAATATTCTGCATTAAATCTGCCTTCTATGCGATAACATACACCTAATTCATGGACACTCATCCAACCTCATACATAAACGGAAAATCGTCCAGTTTTGAAAGCTAAGTCACTTGTATATTTTTCTTGAAATCTGCTGTTGTCTGGCCGGTTTACACGAATTTGGCTATTATAGGTAGATTGAAAAATCTTTTCATCGGTGAACACGATTCTTGAGAAGTCTTTTTATCGGTGAACACGATCCTTGACTTGACTTGACTTGACTTGAGTGATTTTGGCTCTATTCCTACAGGATTTGGTCTGACTCTGAATCATGTCCTGGACGTCCTTTATTGTTCCAAGTTATACTTTTCTTTGGTTTAACTTTTTAATTTTCGAAATGCATCTTGGCTTCTACTAGATGCCTTTTGAGAATACTACTGGTCTCATGAGATGACCTTTTCTTTCAAGCTATCCCCTTACCCCTCCCACTCCCGCCACATAGCGGCCATTATGCTAATATTCTATGTAGAACTGCGGCGGCCGAACGGGATAGAATGCAGGAACAACTAGGCCTCACACGTTTATAGCGTCTGCTCCCTTTCTAGACCCTGTTATATCCAGAACCTGCTTTCCTTTCTAATGTTTCCTCTAAGTCCCATCATTTTTTTATTTTTGAAATGGTCCGTTTACTTTTCTAATTTTGCTCTACGAGGGCAAGAATAGACCAACCTACGAATAGTTGGCCAGGCATTATTATATTTATACAAACACGTAAAAAAATATGTTGAAAAAGATTATTGTGACTTTGTCAATTTGACAACTAAAGTCATTTTGAAAATTTTCTGGTGGCACCGAAAATCCTACTTACGCAAGCATAAATTAGGTGTATAGTCGAATGCTGTCTTATCGTGCGGGTCCAAAGGTCATCGACATTATGAATCAAATCAGAAAACACAGTGAATACCAAAATGTTGAGTGATTCTTTTATCGAGCTATTGCTACTGACTCCTGTCGATGGGCTATTTACATATATACAGGGAGAAAGAAAATGGTTTTTTTTTTACTAAATTACGCAATATTATTAAGATAGCTTCTTAATATTATTTTATATATTAAATGTCGAGGGACTAAATAAGAAAATTCGCTAAATATGTATTTGATTAAAATATTTTGGTTGGCAAAAACAAAAATACACAAAATGGCAAACGCCTTAATAAAGTCGGAAGGCTGTTCGAATCAGTGGAATAATCAGGATATGTTCTGTTCATACAGCCACTTAAGGAAAAAAAATCTAACGCGATTTTACCGATTTTTATATATCAAATTTTGTCTTATAATTAATAAAAAAAAATAACTTATTTTAAATTAAAATTTACTGGCTAATATCCAGGAGCCAGTGGCAAAAGATCTGAGAGTCGGTATAAGGAATGTACAGAAACTTGTCCATGAAAAAAAAAACATAATTTACTTCCGAAGAAGATTAAGAAATGTAAACGAAAAAATCCAAAGGCAAAAGACTTAAGTTACAATGCAAAAATTGATATTCATAATGCAATTTATGCATTTATACACGTCAAAGACTAATATAATATTAGCTGTTTGAATCAGTGGAACAATCAGCATATGTTCTGTTCATACAGCCACTTAAGCAAAAAAAATCTAACGCGATTTTACCGATTTTTATATATCAAATTTTGTCTTATAATTAATAAAAAAATTTACTTATTTTAAATTAAAATTTACTGGCTAATATTCAGGAGCCAGTGGCAAAAGCTCTGAGAGTCGGTATAAGGAATGTACAGAAACTTGTCCATGAAAAAAAAACACAATTTACTTCCGAAGAAGATTAAGAAATGTAAACGAAAAAATCCAAAGGCAAAAGACTTAAGTTACAATGCAAAAATTGATATTCATAATGCAATTTATGCATTTATACACGTCAAAGACTAATATAATATTAATTCTATTGCGTTAAACTGGCAATGGTATGGCGGCAATCATAAAAACCTTATGTCCATTTTCCTGTAATATTTCATCTACAGCATATATTGTTAGTTTTTTAATAGATTTTGCCATTAAAAGAAGTTCTAGTTTCAGCATATTTGGTAAAGGATTTTGTTTTTGTTTTATTAGCAAGTCATAAATATCACTTTTCTTCCAGGATGAAGTAGGTTGTTTATTTAAGATTCTTGAATGATAAGATGCATTGTCCAGAATGATTAAAGATGGAGCATCTAAATTTGGAATCAGTTGTTCTTTTAACCACTTTTCAAACAGTTCAGAGTTCATATTATCATGGTAGTCCATACTTTTGGATGTTGAAGAAAACACTAAACTTGCACCTGGGAGAAATCCTGTTGAAGAACCTGCATGCAAAATGATGAACCGTTTTCCCGTCCCACATCCCTTTTTTCTCTTGACACTTTTTCTAAAAATACTACTTTCCTAAATTTTGAATTAACATTTTCCGTGTATTTCTTTAAAAACTGGATACGCTGACTTGCTATATGTGGCAACTCGCATGAAAATCTTCGATTACAATCCTTTTTATACTGAAAACCCAAAATTTGTATTAATTTTGACAACGATTTTAGTCCAATTTTCAATATTCCTCGATTTTTTAAAGCTTCTTTTAAAACTTGAAGGGTTATATTAGTTTTTGATGTGTATAAATCGTAAATTGCATTACGAACATCAATTTTTACATTGTCATTTAAGTCTTCTGTCTTTGGCTTTTTTCTTGTATATTTCTTAATTTTCTTCGGTAGTAAATTATGCTTTTTTTCATGCACAATTTTCTGCACAATCCTAATACCGACTCCCAGAGCTTTTGCTACTGTCTCCTGGATATTGGCCGGTGAATTTGCGTTTTCGTAATATGTTATTAGATTTAATACAATTTTTTTCGCTTGTGGATGCAAAAAACCCGAAAATTGTTTTCTATTACTCATTTTGTCACTGACTTGTCAATCTGACTTTGAAGTGACATCGCTCAAAGATTTTTGCAACTGCTGGTATTTATATGTTTATGCTCTTTCTTCATATGAAAATATCATAGGTCTATCTAATTCATCTTCCGGATTTTATGCGGAGGATATGATTACACGTAATAAAAGAAAAACAAACTTAAAAAGTTTGTCGTTGATAAATCGTATGACCCGCACGATAACACTGCTTTTGACTTATAGCACTTTTCTCTGAATAGAATATTGCAGGTTCAGTAGTCCAAATATACAAGGTTTTTCAAAAGAACTGCATATTTTGAAATTAACTTTTTGCCTTTTTTTAGTTTTTAGACAGTAAATATTTGAAAATTTTCTAAATAAAATAATTCACCTTTAAAGGAAATTGATCTACAAATTTCTGTTTTGTTATTAAAATTTATATTTTTTGCTATAAAAATACAAAAAACGAAAATTATTTGCACGTTTGTAGGAAAAAGTTTTCTTGATTTGACATGGTTACACAAAATTCCCCGAATACTTCCAAACAGATTATTATTAAGAAAAATATACGTACAAAAAGCTCGGAATATTTTAGAAACAATATATTTTTTGTATTATACACCATATGTATCAAAAAAAATCAAAACCTTTTTATTAGTATTTAAGATAAGGTTTTCCGTGAATAATATGTATATTTTTTATCACAGCCGGTTGCACAAAACTTAATTGCTGTTTAGAATATTTAACCGAGCTTTCGGATTTGACAAGCTGCTTATAGAAATCTAGGAACTCTCTATCAAATTTGACATTCCTTTAAAAATTCTAAAGCATGGGTTATAGATTGAAAACGTTTACGTTGAAGTTTATTTAACGTAAAGCATTGGATACGGTTATATTTTTGACGCCATCCGTTTGAGTTTCCGATAGCCGTCGAAAAGATGGCGATCTTTAAACTGCACATAAACTTAAAAACAAGCAAGACAAAATTGCATTACACAAAAAGGCCATAAATTTAAACATAAAAGTATCAACAGTAACAATCTATAAGGCGGGCTAAGAACCAGCGTAAACGCTTAGCTCAAACGGACGACGCAAGACGCAAACTTTTTTAATCTATAACCCAGGCTTGTACTTTATTGAGCTTTCTGCAACCGGCCGTCATCTGTTAGGATGCACAGAATTTTCTGTGAAAATATTATCTTGCCAGAAACATTATTACTAATAATAGAGGTAGTTAGACTTAAGTTTTTAAATAAATTTTTTTCCAGATTTAGTATTTAAATGACTCTGATCATTGTGATAAACCAGTTATACACCTGTCTGTATTTCGAGCTGTTCCTTTATTTTAATTGTTATTAGGAATAGAATTAAAATATTGTTTAGTTTACATAAATTGATTCAAGCTTTCGTTTTTTTTTTTTTTAATATTTTTAACATTTCCCCGAAATATTTCTAAATAAACGTTAAAAAAAATGAAATATTGTGTGTATAGCTGAACATTTTTTATACTTTTACATTAGATGTACGCTGTTTACTTTTACATAATATATAGGATACATTACATATGTCTCAAAGAGAAAATATTAGGAATAGGACTATTTGGTCAGTTAACAAAACTGTGTTCCAAAATGGAAAAATTGACTTAAAAATTAATCCCAGTTTTTAATTTTATTATGTAGTGATATAGATTTGAAATTTGTCTGTAAATATTGTACATACATTGGTGAAACTTATTTTTATAAACAATAAAACTTCTTAATGAAACAGTTGTGTTTTATTTGAATCTATTTATTGTTAATAAATTATTTTAGTACAGTGCAGGACACGAAAGAAAACCGGGCGGAGTCAATCAGTTTAGGAAGGTCGGCCAAGAAATCTCTTTAAACCAGTGGTGTTCCGTCGTTCTTTAAATAAACTTCAGATAATTAAAAAATGTAACTATGCTTAATGAACCTTTATCTATATTTATCTGTATTCTTTCGTATACTGCACTTCTCTTTTGTGTTGCGAAAACGGCGAACTTTCGAATTTTAAAATGATTTAATTTTGATTTTTCTTGATCGATTTACCTATAAATATATATTTTTTCTTGAGTTCTGTCATTAACGGTTCCCAGGCTACTGCCTACGTCCACTTTTGTTGGACCACCCAGTATAGTGATACACGATTTACAAGTCCAGATTTTACAAGGGCAGCCAGCATCAGATCCAATGAATGAGATTTATCAAAATTTTAATTTATGCAGTTCGACTTTGGGCTACTCGAGTATGCCAAAAGTGGCCGTCTGTCTCCGTTTGTCGTATTACTTTATACAGGGGCCGTCATTGTGAAGTACTAGATAGGGCGTTTCCTAATTGCATGTTGATGTTAAAGGGGGTGTTTTTATGTCCTAAAAGTTTTAACTTTTGAGATATAGGATGGTAAAGTTTAAAAAGAAAACATTTTTTTAATCCCAATTCTGATTGCACTAGCAGAAATTTCAATAATTGATTGGTAATAAAAAATGCCCTTTTATACATAAAAAACGTGTATTAAATTTCACACAGTTATTTATCTATAATAGCATCAGAATTAGAATTTTAAAAAAATGTTTTTTTAAAACCCTGTATTTCCAAAGTTAAGACTTGTAAGTTCATATTAAACTTTTTTCTTAAAAAGGTCCAAGAATCACCCCCCTTTAACATTAGCACGCAATTAGGAAACGCCCTGTATAGTACTTCACAATGACGCCCCCTGAACAAAGTAAAATGGAGACAGACGGTCACTTTTGACATACCCGAATGGCCCAAAGTCGAACTGCTTAAGTTAAAATTTTGATAAATCTTGTTCACTGGAATCAGTGCTGGCTCCCCTACTATAACTACATTGATGTGTTAATTTTGGAAAAATATGAGTTCTGTAGTTTTTCAAATATTAATTGCAATGAGGTTTCGTCGTCACTACTTGCAGATCCCAGTGTGATAACTAAATCATCAAAACCGTTTCAATTTTGAAGCAGTTTATTCCCAGTATTTATCTTTATAGAACAATGTTTAAAATATATCCAAAAAAATTGAGCCAATCATTCTTAATGTTATTTTATTTAAATCTTTAATTGAAAGTTCAGTGTTGCGCTCTCTAATATATTTATTTACTCCTGAAAATGAGTTCAATAGGGTTGAGGTCGCACATATATGGAGGCAGCGTTAAAGGTGTATGTGAGGTAACGTAAAATCATCAATTTTAACTTTTTTTCTCTAACATGGCTGATATTACTTCATATAATTGATATTTTCTTCATGTTGGATCACATACAAGATTGTTCGATTTAAACGAAATAACAGCTTTTGTAGCGTCTCAATTTCACTTTATCTTCTACGTGAGAATGATAAGACGCATTATCCATTAAACTAGTTGATCGGAGAAACGATTTAAGGTTTTAGCAACCACTTTTCAAAAATCTCTATTCATTGTCCATGATAGTCTCCAGTTGTTAGTCCCGAGCGAAAAACTAAAGCAGCACCTGGAACAAATCCGGCTGAACCAGTATGAACTATAATAAAGCTACTTCTAAAGCGGATATGTGTGTACAACACCTGTAACACTTTCACTTTGCCAGCATTTGTTCACTGTCATATCATTATCTACCCAGGTTTCGTCTATGATAATAGGGGTCTTTTTTTACCAGGGGATTTTAAAGGCGAAGTAGAACATGAGCGAACATTATGTTCTCTTTGAATTTTTCTTACACTACTTTCCGAAACACCAGTGTAAAATGCAGCGCGTTCTGTTTGATTTTGAATTGGAATAATCTATTATTTTCAGCTCGCAATAACTTCACGTGCACCGCTTCGAATTGTTTTTCCTTCTTTTGCTCGCCATCGTTACTTCGAAATAATATATACGCAACGCATTTATATAGAAATGAAAACAAATGCTCGAAATGTATAGGCGCCACTGGGAATAGCTAGAACCTTCTAGCGGCAAGTGCATGGAGACTCTAGGCACATCCCAATTACAAGCGGACCAGTGCGAAATTTACTAAATCCTCCATTAATTTAGCTGGCGCACTTTATAGATGAAGCGGCAAACTATTACAACAAATAAAATAACATAAAATTTATTATACTATGAACCTTTATTTTAAGGACCGCCCGGTTTTCTTTCGTGTCCCGCACTTTACCCTCGAAGTAGGAAAGTATTGTCGCGGAACAGACTAAGTCAAATAATTCCTGCTTTGTTTTCTAGCCATGAAGGCTCGCTTCAGATGAGATTTTTTTACTCTAAAAGTAGCAATTTTTAATGTAGATAGGCTATAGCATAATTACCCGGCCAAAACTATCTTTTATGGGGTAATTAAACTGCCAATTTTTTTTGTAACATTGGATGGCTAAAAAGTAGAAATATGTCAATGTTATTGCCACAACGCAACCAGATATACTCTAGTAAGTATTGAGGTTAAATTATAGAAAAGATAACTATAGTTGGCGCATTACCTTTCTGGAATGACGTCATTTTTGGTTATTTTTGTTTGATTTATGTTAACTGACAGTGACAAAAACATTTTGAAAAAACTCATTGTCGTTTCTTTACAACAGTCAATGCCGGTTTTGGTTATGTGTCTTTCAGAATATATTCGTCAAAATTGACATTGATTTGTTGTGATTCTTTTTAAACTTTTGCAAGATGCCGCGAAGATATAATCAGCAATCACAGCTAATAGTTTTGAATATCTTGGCTTTTTTTCAATTGGAAAAAGAGCAAGCTAAAAATGGAATCCTTTCGCAAACAAACAATATAATTGAACGAGCTTCAAATGCAACAAAACTTAGCCATACAACAATCATAAATATTAAGAAAAGAGAAATAACGAGCGATGAATCCTTTACTTCCAGAATGTCTCAAAAGCAAAAAGAGGTAAAAACAAAAATTACAGATTACTTAAAGAACAAAATAAGAGATACGATCTACTGCATGTATGCGAAAAATGAATATGTTACAATGCAGACTTTGCTTAAAAAACTAAAAGAGATAAATGAATATTTTAATTTTTCCATCACCTCGCTAAGAAAATACGTAAAAAGTATTGGTTTTAAGTGCAAGAAATCAAATAATAGAAAATACCTGATGGATTTGCCCCATCGTCCACAAGAGAATCAATTTCTTGAGGGAATATGTCAAAAATCAAAATCTAGGACAAGATGCTTATACCACCGTATTTATTGATGAGACTTGGATTTTTAGTAAAGGTTCGTTTAGAAACAGCTGGCAGGATAACACTATGTCTACAAGTTCTAAAAAAGCTAGTGAAGGTCATCGATATATTGTAGTTCACGCTGGATCAAAAAAAGGATTTATTAAGGGGGCCAGTTTAATATTTAAAAGTGGACTAAAAAGCGGAGATTATCATGACAATATGAACAAGCAAAATTTTGAAAATTGGTTTAAAAATCAGCTGGTACCAAATCTTCCTCCAAAAAGTTTGATAGTGATGGACAACGCAAGCTATCATTCCGGCCTTTTAGAGGATATTCCAAGAAAATCATGGACAAAGCAGAGATTGATTGGATGGTTAAAAGAAAAGAACATTGACTTCCCAGAGAGGGCCATGAAGGATGAAATATGGAGCATTGTAGAAAAAAATTGTAACATTGAAAAAACATTCTACCTTGACGAATATGTGAAACCTTTGGGCCACAAAATACTAAGACTTCCTCCATACCATTGTCAATTTAATGCTATTGAAATGGTATGGTCTGAGTGTAAGAGGAAATACGACCAATACATTGCTAGTCTGAAGGGGACACCATCGGAAGTTTTGGCCATGTGGGAAAAAGCGATAAATGAAGTATCTTCAGAGCATTGGAAAAATTATGTCAGCCACACAGAAAGGGTAATCCAAGAAGCTTGGAAGACAATACAGATATGTGATGCTTCAGACATTGCGCCACTTGTAATTAGTACCGACGAAGACAGCAGTGACGATGAAGAATTTAGTTCTGATTCTGAAGACAGTGAAGGGGAGTAGTTTTTATTTTTAAAGTTAGTTAGTTATACATTAATTTCTCTCTTTTAGTTTTTAAAGCAAAGTCTGCATTGTAACATACATAACAACAGCATACACGCAATAGATCATATCTCTTATTTTGTACTTTAAGTAATCTGTGATTTTTGTTATTACCTCTTTTTGTTTTTGAAACATTCTGGAGGTAAAGGATTCATCGTTCGTTATTCCCCTTTTCTTAATATTTTTTCAGTATTGTCTGTAATTGAGAATTAAAATAATTTTGATGAAAATGGGTAACTGGCGTCAATTTATTACATTACAAACAAAGAATAAGACTAAGATGAAAGAATTTATATTAGTAAAGTCTTATTTGCAAAATAATTTTAGTTTTTGAAGTTATAATAATTATTTTTGTATTAAGTGTGCAAAATGAGGGTTTTTTTATGGCAATGAAAGTGTTAATTTTTTGCCAGCCATTTTCGACAAGTTGCAGCGCTTTCTGTACAGAAAATGCCAATTTTAAATTCGCTTTAGCCAGTGCTGAACGCACCCCTCCTATCTACATCACTGCATACGTTTAGGTTAGGAATCATCGCTGAAATATAAATAATATAAGAAATACGTTATTTGAAACCAGCGTGACGTCATTCCAGAAAGGTAATGCGCCAACTATATTTAAAATGCCAAAATATGACATTTTTAATTAATAGAAATCAAGGTCAATAAGTAGGCAATTTTTCCCTCGTAAAAGGGGAGTTTTGTAATCGTTAAAAAATCACTCTTTCACGGTCCCTAGATAATGAAATAGTTATTTATACTATAAGGGATGTAAGTAACATTTACAAGTCGAGGACGAGTTTGCGCCCGAGTGATAGCGAGGGCTGGCAGAAAAGTTCGAGACTGGTTAATATACTTACATCCAATATAGGATATAACATTTTACCTCCTCCCTGAATTGTATGTTTACAAGAAAATGCTGGATACATTTTTGCGTTTACATTATCATTACATTCGACAGCATTCTCATTAAATTATGAAGGCAGCCGTGATCCGTTGCTAGAGCAACATAAGCAGTTTTTATTTCACCAACAACGTCAAGTTGACAATTCATAGCGAAAAGTTTGAGAAAGTCGAATTGTTTGATTCTGTGTAGACAAAATGGATGTTTCAGACATAGAAAAATCAACGAATACTGCTTGTTTATCTCTACTAACGGAAAAGTGGAAGAAAAGGTATGAAGCAGCGTATAAATCCTTTGAGAATTGGTTCCAAAGCGGCTACTGCAGTCTCTGAAACCTTGTTTTTGGCGTATTTCCACGAAAAAAAAGTGCTATATTGAAGTCCCCATCAAGCTTTTGGTGTGAGTATTCGATGTTGAAGTCCAGAAGTCCAAATATAGATATTTCTCCAAAACTTCGAACATTTTTGAAAAGAAAAAATGATGGTCATGGACCCAAAAAATTGTGTTCAACAGGGAAGATGTGAATAAGTTCATACTTGAAGCCCCCAATGATATATACTTATTGATGAAGGTCGTAATAGTAATGGGAGTTGCTGGAGCGTACCGTTCTAATGAACTGTGTGAAACGAAAATGGACAATGTTAAAATAAGTCAAGAAGTCATAATTGTGATCATTCCTGACTCCAAAAATAGAATGTCACGTATAGTCTGGCAACTGAATGAACCTGGATAGAAAGAATGCGGGCAAAAAACTTCCTTCCGCTTTTCCATATGGTCCGTTCAAAATATATATTTTTACTGCATCACGAATTCAAATAAAAATAGTAAAAATATATTGATCGGTATCGATAGTATATCAGGGAATTGTTCCCAAACTCCGGCCCGTTCAATAAGAAGTCCTTGTCAGAGAGAGATAGCCGTGGTCGGCGCGGATGGCGTGGAAAAGACGAAGATAAAAGATGGTTATTCCAGGCCTGGTTTGAATTATGAACGGGCAGGGGTCTGATGTCCGATTTTCTGATCAGTGGTGTCACCGAAATAAGAAAAATTAATTACTTATTAATATTTATAATACCGACTTAAATTTTATTTGTGTATGTGGGTATTGCCCGTTTTTTTTTTATTTTCTTGTGTGTTTAATTAGTAATAATCATGGCCATTTGGAGAACTTGGGAAAATACTTGCAATAATGTGGAACTTGTAGAACTTGTGGTTGAAGACTTTTTTCACAAAGATATGGAAGAGCACACACAAAAGGTGATAAAAAAAATTAAATATTTACGCGCATTTCCAGAAATTGTTTGAAATATTTTATGGGGGGAAAAGTTTTTTCGCCGTTCCAATTGACGTTAAATAAAAAAAATTTCTTGTTAAACTCTGTTTTATTAATAAGGATTAATTAGTTGTTAATTTTACTTGTCAGTTAATTATTTCCGATTGTTTAGTTATTTTATATTGAATTATAGACTCGACTCGCTTCTTGGTGCATTTCTTTAGTTTTAATTAAAGAATATAGTGAGTGAGTATATACATGCAAATTTCATATCTATTTAAATCTTAATATGTATCTTTATTTGGTGACATATTTCTAGGTGTTAATTATTTCTTGAAGCTTATATATTTCTTACAATAATTAAATTTCTTTTTGAATTATGCAAAGAAATATCTTTTTAAAGAGAAAATCTCTTGCTGGCCAGTCCAGAGAAATTATCGCCAATGTTTATAGAGATTGCGATGAGGAAGCGAGAAGTAATAATTTTAAATTACCTTTAAAAAGGAAAATCGATCGCGTCGCTCAGAAGATGAAAAGAGGCAAAGGAAACGTCCAGGTGAGATGCACCCATCACCACCCAACAAGAAAACCCGTTTGTCTCTCAAAAAGGATTTTGATGATTTTCATTAGGCAAACAATAAACAAGTTTTATTTAAAACTAAAAACTGCGCCTACACTCAGAAAGCTTCTCCTTAAATTGCAAGAAACGATGGATTTCCCTTATAGTCGCGAAAAATTAAGGATGTTGTTGAAGGCCAATGGCTTGTTTTTCGTAAGTGACAAAATAAACGAAAGATTCTTTTGGAGAGACCTGAAGTTTTACATTGGCTCTACAAATATACAAGGGCAATTCGAAATTATAGAGAAGAGGTTGGTAACATAGTTTACATTGATGAGACATGGATCGATAATGATTTAACTTTTGGGAAATATTGGCAAAGCAATGACGCATTTGGAATAGTAAGCAATATTAGGGCAAGTGGTGAGTATTTGAAATTGATTATATTTAATTTATTTATGATGTGATAAAGATCATAATAGTTTATTACTTGTGTTTATGTACTGGGTGTTCAATTAAAAATGGCTCTCGTCGATATCATGAAAAGTATTTTCCGTTTCTGTTATACCCCTAGCGGCAAATCTTTGAATTTGAAAATATTTTCCATTGATTTGTCGTGGCCGCTTTCACTAAGAAAGTACAAAAAATTACCGCTACAGAACGTAACAGCAAAGGAAATAATTTCCTTTCTGTGATAACGCCGATGGCCATTATTGTTGGAACACCCTGTACAAAGTGGTAAAAGTTTTCTAACAAAATTTATATATATTTTCAATAAAATTTTTACTTTCCTTTGTCAAAAAATGTATACACGTGAGAACTCGAAAATATAACAAAAATAATTTATTTGAAATGGAATACCATGTATACTTTTCAATTTGAAAGACATCGCTTTCTCTTTCCTCTAAATATACCCGGTGATATATTTATCTTTGAAGATGACTGAGTGAATTGACAAGAACCTTGTCATAAATATCAATGTGTTAGAGAGAGATTTGATTTTTACACTAATCAATAGAGCAAAAAAATAGTCGTTTTTTGCCAAAAATACTAATCAGAATCCGAGTGCGCCATCATACACAAGATAGTTAAAGTAATATTCTTTTATGTTTTCCACTTGCGACTAGGTATCAACTTAGGCTATAAACAATTTAATGCAAAAAAAAACCTATTTTCTTCGTTTTTGGCTTTTAAAATCGAAACTAATAAAGTAATCTTGATGGTATAACGACATGAATAGTAGAGAATGAACTTACAAATAATATAACGTCCTCGCTGACTTGATCGGAACATTAGAACAGGAGAAAAAGCTGAAAAATCTGAAAAATTAGGCTTTTTCCAAAAATGCACGCCCTTATTTTTTGAAGATGTGGTGGAAGCCTTTGATGAAATAATAGTCATTGTTAAGTACTTTATGTACAGGGTGATCATTTATAAAACTTTTTTATTTGACGTTTGGTAGAAAAACGTCAAATATAAAAGTTTCACAAAAAACAATAAGCTATTTGCAGCATACAATTTTATATATACAGGGTGTTGCCGAAATCACCCACAGATAAAAGTTATTTTTTTTTAAATGGAACACCCTGTATATTATAAGCTAAATTAAATCCTATGAAAATTCTGCATATTTTTTGTATAACATGTCCTATACCCAAATACAATAGTTTTCGAAATATCTGCGATGTTATCATTCAGAAATAAAAACATTATTCTAAAGCTTATAATTTAGCTTAGGTGGCTGTGAAGTAGATCGATACCAACAAACAAAATATTTGTTTATAAGTGACAGTGACAGTTACACATTTAGCAACATTATACGTTCTTTTTATTGTAAAATGCCTTATTCGGAAAGAGAAAACAATTAATTTTGGAAATTTTTATTACAACAAACATCCAGACTAGCGAGAAAAAAGAAAACATTGGAAATTGATGAAGGCAGTGATTTAAACATTTTACTAAAAGTGGAAGAAAAGCCCAATATTTCCATAAGAAAAATATCGGGAAGCCTGAAAGCTTCAAAAACAAAAAAAACTTCTAAAACTTAATTAATAATTTAGATAATAATATAATAGGTACATTTATTCTTACAAATGGAATTGTTCAACTGGTCCCCCATTTTCTTCAATACATTTGATGTATGTTCTTCGTAATCGATCCAAAGCGGCAGTGATAGACTGGGAATATTCTTAATTTAGAATTTGAATTTCCGTTCTAATCAAGACTTTTAGGTGTTCTCTATTTTCGATGTTATTTGCGTTCACACGATCTTTTAGAGTTCCCTATAAAAATGCAACCATCGGCGTCAAGTCAGGACTGTTAGGTGGCCAGTTTATCGTACCATTTTTTCCAATCCATTCCGTGAACTGTTGGTTTAAATAGTCTTTAACCAATACGACACAATGAGGAGGAGCACCATCTTGTTGTAAGACGAGGTTTCTCAGTTGCTCCAATGGGAGCTCATCCATGTAGTTTTCTAATTCGTTCCGGAGAAAATTCATATAACCATTACCGTTTAAAGTATCTTCGAAAAAATGAGGGCCTATTATTTTATTGTTTAAAATAGCACACCACACATTAACAGTTTGACGTCCTTGAAATTGAAATTCCCTGTAGCAATGGGGATTTACTGTGGCCCACTGTCTGCTATTTTTTCGATTTATCATTCCACTAGTAGAAAACGATGACTCGTCGGTCCAAAAAACATTTTTTAAATAATCTTCATTTTCATTAACTTTTTCCAACATTGCATGGCAAAATTCAACCCTTTTTTCTCGATGCCTGGGCGTTAATTTTGTGGTAGGCCTAATTTTGAATGCCTTGTATCCTGCATTTTTGAGAGTGGTTTGAATCCTCCCATAAGATGTATTTTTTGGATCAATAAGCTCTTCTCTCAGGCTTCCCGATATTTTTCTTATGGAAATATTGGGATTTTCTTCCACTTTTAGTAAAATGTTTAAATCACTACCTTCATCAATTTCCATTGTTCTCTTCTTTCTCGTTAGGCTGGATGTTTGTTGAAATTTTTCATAAATTCGATGAAAGGTTTTTTTGTCCGGAATGTGCATCCGGGGGTTAATTACACGTAATTCTCTTTGAGCCAATTTAGCACTCTTATTTGCTTTGATAAAAGTTTCCAAAATTAATCGTTTTTCTCTTTCCGAATAGGGCATTTTACAATAAAAAGAACGTATAATGTTGCTAAATGTGTAACTGTCACTGTCAGTTATAAACAAACATTTTGTTTGTTGGTATCGATCTACTTCACAGCCACCTAAGCTAAATTATAAGCTTTAGAATAAATCGCAGATATTTCGAAAACTATTGTATTTGGGTATAGGACATGTTATACAAAAAATATGCAGAATTTTCATAGGATTTAATTTAGCGTATAATATACAGGGTGTTCCATTTAAAAAAATATAACTTTAAACTGTGGGTGATTTCGGCAACACCCTGTATATATAAAAGCTTATTGTTTTTGTGAAACTTTTATATTTGACGTTTTTCTACCAAACGTCAAATAAAAAAGTTAGAGTTGGGGGACATTATAAATGATCACCGCGTACACAAAAACCAGGCTTTGTGGAATTAATAGTTTTTGAACAATTGCGCCTTGAACCAAAATGTTATGGGCTCATTCCTGTATAACACTCGAATTTTGTGCCGAATTTTAGATACATTAGTTAATTACATTTTTAGCAATATACTTTTTAGCATTTCACTAGGCCACCATTTTGTTCGGCCGTATTGGAATTTTACTAAAATATTATCAGGTTACTGTTATGCAATCCTTAATTTTTGACAAAAATTTAAACTTAATATGGCAAGTAGATTTTTAGCTATGCCGCAAATTAACAAAGAGACAAATAGACAGACAGATCAAAAGAAACTCTATTTCTTTGGGACCTAGGGACGCTAGAATAGGAAGATACGTAAAATATTGATTTTTTTCCATGTTTATAAATGTTGTAGTTGTTTTGCTCTCTTGAAATCGTACCAAACTTTTACAAGTTCATCTCTATACAACAATTATTTTTAGGGCAAAGTTTGAAATCAATCTATAAAATGGTCTTTTCGGGCCAAATTGTGATATTATTTATTAAGCCGCCATTTTGTTTCGCCTTAATGGATTTTCACCAAACTGTTACCATTTTATCCTCTTATGATCTATGGTTTTTGACCAAATTTTAAAGATAGTAGATAAATAGTTTTTGAGCTATGCCACATACAGATAGACAGACCGAGGTCGAGAGACCCAAAAATGTAAGAATCTGCAAAAATCTCGGTGTGTGATTTTTTTCATGATTACAATCTTCCCCAAGTCCAAAAGTAATATTTATTGATATTATCATTATTATTATTATCATTATTATTATTATTATTATTATTATTGTCATCAATATTAATGAATAATAATCTGATTAAAATAACTTCGCACGCCCATGACACGGGAAGATTTTTGACGAGATTCTCCCCTGTCCCTTCAGGCGTTGATAAGGTTCATTCGCTTGTCATATTTACAGTGACAAAAAGTGACGACACTCAGGTTTGTCATTTCAAAATAATTCACAAGTACTTTGATACAAGATCCCACATGACGACGATATCAAAATGGAAATTCCAATTAATTCCAAGTAAAATTGCGAAATTTCTAAAGTTTGAGTACTTCAAAATGTATACTGGACACTCTTTTAGAAGAACGTCGGCAACTTTATTAGCAAATACTGGAGTTAAAGTATTAGTTATCAAACGACATGGTGGATGGAAATCCACTACTATTGCGGAAAGTTCCGGAGCTGAGGGCTTCAATAATAAAAAGGAAGTAGCGAATAGAATTTTATACAATAAGACCCAGCAGTTCTTTAACAGTGACAGAAATATTGGTTAGAAATGAAGGATCTGTGGAGTCAGAAAATGTAATACACATCGAGAAGACACGAGAAAACGTGTTTCCAAATTCTGTTAATAATGTGAATAATTGTAATAATTGTACCATTAATATCACTCGGGTTTTACACGTCTTTACGTTTTAGCGTCCCTAGATGCCAAAAAAAATATGTTTTATCAATTACGTCGGTCCGTCTGTCGGTATGTCTGTCAGTTCAAGACATAGCTTAAAGCCTACTTAGCCGATTGACTTTAAATTTTTATCAAAAATTAAGGTTCATATGGGTATGACCTGGTAATATTTTGATAAAAATCCAATATGGAGGAACGATGTTAAAAACGTTTTATTAGAGTGATGTATTATTTGCAGTATAGCAGTATTTTAAGAATAGTTAAATGTAAGACTATACGGCAAGATTAAATAAGTTAAATAATGTGAATAATTGTAATAATTGTACCATTAATATCACTCGGGTTTTACACGTCTTTACGTTTTAGCGTCCCTAGATGCTAAAAAAAATATGTTTTATCAATTACGTCGGTCCGTCTGTCGGTATGTCTGTCAGTTCAAGACATAGCTTAAAGCCTACTTAGCCGATTGACTTTAAATTTTTATCAAAAATTAAGGTTCATATGGGTATGACCTGGTAATATTTTGATAAAAATCCAATATGGAGGAACGATGTTAAAAACGTTTTATTAGAGTGATGTATTATTTGCAGTATAGCAGTATTTTAAGAATAGTTAAATGTAAGACTATACGGCAAGATTAAATAAGTTCCCTTTATTCGAATTATTCCTATCACAGCATACATACATATATGACATCCTGTATAAAGACACTTGTGTCATTTTTAAAAAAATTTAGACCAACAATAAATAGGAATTGTCAATTTATTTAATTAGACCCTGTACAGGAATTAAAGCAACTCTATGTTTTATCGGGGATAATACCACGAGTGCTTAAAAATTTTCGATAATTTTTCACGAATGCGTGTTTTGTTATAATTTCCCGAGTCCGAAGGACGCACACGCAGGAGTGGAAAATTATCTGGTTAATTTTTAAGCACGAATGGTATTTAGGAGGAATATTCCACGAATCAAATACAGGGAAACTAAGCTTTATTAACTGAATATTAAATACATACCTATTTCAAGTTCAGAAATTTGAATTTTGTAACAAATTGAACACAAATTGAATAATAATATACTAATAAAATTATTTGTCTAAATATTGAACTTAATATAAATCTAAATATTCAATTTTAATTATTAATTGTATAATAAAAGGTACAGATCTGATAATTATTAACCACATTGTTGTTTTGCGACGACGTAGAAGATGCCGTCAGACCACTACTTGTACTTGTGCTGGGTGATGCTGCTACAGGGGCTGGATGCACGTGCTGTTGAGGTGGTTCTTTTCCAGGGTCCCTCATTTTTTCAATAATTTTTTTGTGGTGATCTGGATCTATTTGTAAATAACTTGATAGGGATTTCGCATTCGAATGACCTGTAATTTTTATCAAGTTTTGCTCCGACACTCCGCTTTTGGCCAGCTTGGACACGGCAGTAGCTCTGAGGGAATGGTTGGTAAATTTTTTTGTGGTATTGAGGCCTGATTTCTGTGCTTGTTTTTTTTGTCCAAGTTGAAATTTCGTTTTCTCCTACTAGGCTGTTTTTGAACCATTTTCCGGAAATTTTCCAATGGGGGTTTGGCGTCAAAAATAGTCGAGTGTTGGAGATACTTTTCCTTTTATCTTGTAATTCTTTATAAATTCTTACTGGGCAAAAGCTGGGACTTCTCTCGTTTTTCACCAACCACTTCGAATCGGCGAGTTTTCGGCCACCACCTTGACATGTTTTAGAAAAAACAGGGTTGTATTGAATTCTACCTGTTTTTCCTCCGAAGTTGTCAGTTTCTTCTTTGAAACAAGTTGTTTCGGCTCTTGCACCCTCTCCTCCTGTCCAGGCTAATTCATAGGACAACAGAAAAAACACTTCTTTTGTAAACCCTCGGAGTTGATTCATCACAAGTTTCGATTAGATTTTTTAAATTCATTGTATGTTAAAAAAACGGCCGATTCTCTGCGTTTGCCTTCAATACCTTGCAAATGTCTCCTTTTGGCATCTTTTGCGTCTCGGGCCGATTTGAATTCGATCTGCACGAAGGGATTTCTTTTAATTTTGTATTCATTGAAATACCTTTCCATCAATAATTTCGACGTCACATTCCAAATAATTTTTACCGTGCCTTCTTTATATTTCTCCCCGTTCATTTTTCGCATATTGTAGGCCCAGCTTTTCAAAATCATTGCTAGTTAGGATACTGGAGTATCTTGGTCAAACGTATAGTTTTTTCATCGCAGAATGACATAAACTGTCTCCAGATGCTTTTCTTGGATTTAACGGTGTTTCTTAGTTCGCTTCCAATTATATTGTCATCAATTTCCTCTTCTTGAACTAGCCCGAAGCGGTTATTCACATTGACAACTTTTCAAAAATGTATGAAATATACTTAAAAAATTAAAAATCAGTTTCTAGGGACTCTAGCGTCTCTCAAAAGCAGGTTTCATATTGTCAAGATTTCATTTTTTGGTTAGGTATGTAACCACACCTAACCAGGTAAGTGGAAACACCATGTTTCCTAGACGACGTGGTATTTCCGCTATAATTTTTCGAAAACACCACCAGTCGGGAAAATTTGTACATGAGTGGAATATTCGCTTATATTATTATTATTAATGTTCTAAAAAAATAATGGAGTAATTATTTTCGCTACATATATCTTAAAAATAATTGTTCCACTAGAAATGCGTTTGGAACCACTGTACCAGTATCAAAAATCGTTTATATAATTTTTCTTGTTTCATTTTATTATAAAGTAGGTAATTTTTATATTTTATTATATTGAAGAAGGGTATAAGCTTCCTCTAAATGAAAGTTAGGGCTTTTTTTTGGTCGTAGATATTATATGATTTTTTCTTTGGTCGTCACTAAAGAAATTATTTTCTAAAGGTAGGTTTTTAGTATTGTAAAATACTATGTTGGGATCTTTTTTTTGGGACAGGGAGGACAAATTAAGAAGAAATATTCTATCATTTTTGACATAAAAATGCACAGGGTAACAAAATGAAAACCAGATTTTTTCTATCAGCTCTAGTTTTTGAGATACAGGTTACAGGTTAACTGATATTTTTTTCTGATAAAGGACAACAAATAAAGAGATCAATATGTACTTAATCGTCAAAATAGAAATTTTCCAAAATCTAATTAACCAAATGGATACCTGGAATTGTCCCTGACCCAATGTCCCTATACTAGGAACTACTCAATACACTGCTCTTAATTACTTTTATACCTGTAATTGCCTACGACCCGATCCTTCTATACCTGCTTGTCTGTACTCGATTTAGTATATCAAGACACTAAACTGAAACAATTGCATCCACAAGCAGACCTACCTGTGTAAATCATCCCGATGTTTTTTTGTTATGTGTGTGGTGAATACACTTTGAAAGGGAGCAGAAGAACGATTTCTGACTTTGTGAAAAGAACTTATCTTGCCTATTTTGGCGTTCATTTAGGAGATTTTGGGTCCCACATTTCATATGTAAAACATGTGTGGAACATTTGCGACAGTGGACAACTGGAAAGAGGAAGTGCCTAAAGTTTGGTGTACCAATGGTTTGGAGAGAACCGCGAAACCATCATGACGACTGCTATTTTTGTCTCGTTAATATTAAAGGCATAAAGAGAAACAATAGACACAAATGGACATATCCTGATCTAGATTCTACAAGAAGGCCTGTAGCGCATTCGGAAGAAATACCCGTTCCATCATTCAGCAGTCTACCAGAACTGACAGAAGATGATACAGAAAAATCAACGTCTGACGAAGTTCAAAGAATTCAATCAGAAAACGACAGCGAATTTGAAACAGATTTAGCAACTCTGCAGTGTTTCAATCAAGAAGAACTAAACGATCTTATAAAAGACCTGAATCTCTCAAAGGAATCCGTTGAATTACTTGCATCCAGATTAAAAGAAAAAAATCTACTTTGTCCAGGTACTAATATTACATTTTATCGTAAAAGAGATAAGGATCTGCTGCCTTTTTTCGCTCAGGAAAATGACTTGGTATTCTGTAACAATATAAAAGGGCTCTTAGAAAAAATGGGTTTGCCTGAATACACTCCAGATGATTGGCGCCTTTTTATTGACAGTTCAAAACGTAGTTTAAAATGTGTTCTTTTACATAACGGTAACAAATATGGCTCAATTCCTATTGGTCATTCTACTACCATGAAGGAACAATATGAAACAATTGCATTAGTTTTGAGAAAAATTAAATACGAAGAACATCAGTGGGCAATTTACGTTGATTTAAAAATGGTTAACTTCCTCCTTGGACAGCAGAGTGGTTATACAAAATATCCTTGTTTTCTGTGGCTTTGGGACAGCAGAGCTGAAAATGACACTGGCCTTCAAGAAATGTCATGATTCAAGGAAAACAAAACGTGATCAATGAACCTTTTGTTTCAAGAGAAACGCCCTTGCATATCAAGCTAGACCTAATGAAGCAATTTATGAAGGCTTTAAATCGAGATGGAAATTGTTTTGGGTATTTGCCACGTAAATTTCCTGGCATTAGCACGGAAAAACTAAAAGCTGGTATATTTGATGGTCCTCAAATAAGGCAACTTGTTAAAGATCCACAATTCACCACATCAATAAACGAGACTGAATCTAACGCTTGGTGTTCATTTGTTCAAGTAGTACAAAATTTTCTTGGCAATCATAAAGTAGAGAATTAGTGGAAACTATGCTTTCAAATTTTAATATTCTCGGCTGTAACATGAGTATAAAAGTTCACTACCTCCACAGCCACCTAGATCGTTTTCCAGAAAACTTAGATGATTGTAGTGAAGAACAGGGGGAAAGATTCCATCAGGATATTAAAACTATGGAAGATCGTTATCAAGGACGATGGGATAGCCACATGATGGCGGACTACTGCTGGAGCGTTCAGCGAGACTGCCCTAGTAAACTCCATTCTAGAAAGTCGTATAAAAGAAAATTTTTATGTGAGTGGTGACTAATGTAATTATGTAAATTAAGTTTTTGCAATAAATACTTAAATCCATGTGTCTTTGTTTTTTTAACTGGCAATAGTAATATTATATATTATAACAGTTATAACGTAAAATATATACACATTTTTTTTTAACTGAATTTGATAGACAAAATCAGAGAACTTTTTTACATTCTGCATCCAAAAATTACCCAGGAACAGTTAAAAAATCGCAGGCACCAAAATGTTTGGTTGGCCTGTGTAATATTAAAATGTTATAAATGTCACAAACTCTGATGGAACAAAATTTTAAAAAATTGGGAATAGAACGATTTTTATCTTTTAATATATCGACTGTTTTATACGGCTATACCATTTAATTTCAGGCCTTCTCTCCTAAAATTTCTTCCATTTTCCATTCCAATGTGAGATATAAAAAAAGATGCCGTTTGTATCGAAAATTTAAATGGAAAAAATAGGGCATGCAAGGCACCTATACATGAAAAATTTTATTAAAAAGAAATATTTGAGCGAGGATAATTAACATTGTTGTGTGTACATTTGAAATGTTTATCAACTTTTTTTGTTGACAAAGGAAAGTTAGATATAGAAAACTACATTTGTAAAATTTAACAGAATTTATTTTGTAGTAAAATAGGCTATTATACCCCGCCTTTTAAAATTAATAAAGAAGTGTCGTTTTGGGTATAAAAAATTAAAATTGTCAAGAGCTTTCGGTCAAACTAGACCATTATCAGGCCTGATAATGTAAGTGACAAAATAAAAAATAATAAGTAAAAACAATTAAAAAATGTAAAAACTCATATGCAGACTAATATACGACCTTTCACAAAAGTACGTATTACTGTGAAAATATAGAAATATTATTTTATTATTTGCATTTTGTGGTCAATGTGTAGTTTTTTTTATGGTGGTTAGGGGCCTATCAGGTAGATAATTTAGGCCGTTGCGTTGAACCGAAAATATTAATTATTAAGTTGAAGTGTTGGCGTGACATTTTTTTTCAACAAATAAAAAAAAATAGGTTTAACATAAAGAATCAACCTGTGTGTTAATAAGTGCATTAGGGCTCTTCTGAGAATTTCTGTTTATTTCTAAATCCTCATAAGGGTTAAGTTTTAAACCCCTTGAGTTGATGTTGTGTAAAATTTTGCTGTTTTTTGAAAGAGAAAACTGGTGTTTATTAAACTTAATATGAAAGCCAACGGCAGAAGTGGATGGTCTATTCAGGTGACATATATGAGGCAACACAAGAATTAAAGCTAAGTTTATAAAATCCACTTTTTTTGGTGGTCTTTGTTATTGACTAAAAGCATGGTTGTTTTAAAGACGACCTTGGCTGTATCGCTACAGCCATTTAACATGTTAGCTATCTTTTCGAAGCATGATCCTAGATGAGGAAATGACAAATATTTATTGGGTTTTTAAAAGGTTCCGTGGGAAAAGCTTGGCGTTTCAGTTTTTTAAAATTGATTTTCTTAACTATTTTATCTACGAGATAAGGACTGTATCCATTATTAATTGCGATTTGCTTAATAAGTTCTAATTCCGCTTGTCGATGCTCAGTTGAAAGAGGGAGTGTCAAAGCTGTATAAATATAACTATAAAATGAAGACAATTTAAACAAAAAGAATGATTTGAGCTTTCGTAAATGATAAGCACTATGTGTAGGTCAGCCATGTCAAACTCAAAGTCACTGGTGGGCCAAAAGCATGAAGACCATCGACTAGGTGGGCCGCAAAACAGGACATTACAAAAAACTATAAACATTAAATTCTTTTGCCAGATATTTGACATCTTTTCTCTTCAATTAAGTTGTCTATTTGTGGCGCGAATTTATCGGCGGAAATAACTTTTAAAACTGCGTCCAAGTGTGCGTCCGTCAATCGCGATCTTGCGGAAAATTTGTTTGCTTTCATCAAAGAAAATAGTTGTTTACACTTATAGGTACTTCCAAACATTGACAGGATTTTACAGGCAAATTTTCTCATTTCTTGGTATTGAACAGGCAAGTACTTATAAAATTCGAATGTACCAACACTATCAAATTTTTGTTTTAAGTGGGTCTGACACTGAATCTCAATTACTTCTATTTGCAAGTGAACAACAAACAAAACAAAAGTATGCTTTATTGCCGCAGAAAAATTTTACAATTTTATGGACAAAGCAAAATATACCTAAAAATAAGACATATCAAGACATTAATCGAAAATAATTTCGACAGGTCAGTGCTTTTTTTTAAAAATGTAAATTATCAATTTACCAAATCGTAAAACACACGTTAGAATATAACATAACATTGCAAACAGTAAATGAATCATGATAACCTTATAAAAGTAAACAAACACACATGTACGAGGTGAATAATTTCGATGACATTGAAATCAAAATTGCAACTATGCGACCTTAAACTCTATGTTATTATAGTTATACAAATAATTGTGATGTTAAACAGAAGGTATATTGAACTAGTGTAGAATGTAGTATACAAAAAGAATTAAATTGTTTTTAATCCAATACCTAACAAAAATAATTAAGTTTTAAGTGAATGTTCGACAGTTCTTTTCCCTATATAATGATTTACAAAATTCTATGCTACGAGTTAGGACATGACTCACAAAAGATTTAAGTAAACAAGCGAGTTTAGTGACAATTTAAAGAGACTTACTCACTGAAATAAAAAATCATTAACGCTGTAAAATGGTCTCTCAATGAGGTATGCTTTGCTGTTTTTTCGAAATTGTGCAAGCATAGGGATAGATTTTAAATGTACTGGCAGATTGTTGTAGTTGAAGTTTTATGGCGTTGTAAATAAGTGATTTTTTTATTAATTCTGTGGAAGGAATGGGAAGATAAATATCATGCCTAGAGTTTCTGGTAGGGTATACATGTTGTGGCCTTTCTGGGAGGGTGTTTATATGTTTTCTCAGCAAACATACCGTTTCCAAAATAAATAATGCAGGAAGTGTTAATATTTTATGGAACGCCGTTTTACTTTTTAGTCATACGCGTCTTTGATACCAAATTTAATTGCAAAACATATAAATGATGCTGCCTGCATACAATTTTTATTCTTTTTAATTCTTCCGATATCGAATTTTTGTGGATACCGATTTTACCGAATGACATTTTTATGATAAGCAATTTCTTTGCAGACCATTTCAATTGATACCACAAAAAAGTAGTTGTTTATCCTTTTTTAACACGTATACAGCCTACTTAAAATTTTTATATACATACGTCTTTCCTTAGTTATTGCATTTCAACAAATCGATGTTAATAAAAATTGGTATGAAATAAATGCTATATACAAAAATCAGTTTAAATATTTAATAAATTGACTCTTATTAAAATGTAATCGCTTCAAACGGGATCGCAGTAAATTAATATTAATACCGAAAATATTAGAATGCAATAACGACTTTGTGGAGATTAATTTATTTCAACCGTATGAAGGCAAATCTGATTTAAGAACTCATGTAATAAAAAAAATTTATTTATTTTTATCGCATATCAAAAAAAATTAAAGCATCTCTTACGATATCATTTCTTTTTAATGTCAATTCCATTAACACCCTAAAAATGTAAATAGAATAATGCTCATTATTTTGATTTTGATTTTCGTGTATATGTAATTTATACTACATCAAACGGATATAACACGGGCCCTTTACCATTGAAATTAAAATACTTGAATATACATTTGAATAAATAAATAAAAGTTAATACGAGATTTAATTGTATAAGAGTTGTGGAATTTAAATGATTAGCGGGTATAAGGTAACTGGTTTTATTTAATATGCATTGTTTTGATTTCGAATTTTTATTAATGTCGATTCTTCTGAATATCAATTTTCATTGAATGCAGCCACCTTGTTTCAATTTTAATTATCGGACGTGGAGCGATCTAGTGCAAACTAAGAACAACAAGAGCAGAAATCTGTAATTTTTTAAATACCCGAGTTTCTGGCTAGTCATGCGTTCGAAGATTTAAAAGTGCATCTAAAATTAAGACTGTGTTGTGCATGACGTTATGACGAGTCGGATGCGAATAATGAAAAACATATTCGTAGGTAATCAGTGACAGTTAAAACGTGTTTAATTATTGTTCGATTGGGAATACTTAGTTATTAAATCATTGCGGAATACGATATACACCCCTATATTTAAAATGTGACCACGTACAAAATTACAGATCATAATGAAAAAAAGTTAAAACGAACGTATCTAGCTCCCAACATCCTATTCCAAAACAAGCTATTCTATATATTTATACCAGAATAAAGAAAACAAGGTTTTGAATTTCCCAGCTATAATTCACAGATTACCACACAATGTAATATGTAATGGCAAATTGCAATTTCTCCTGGAAGCTGTGTGCTGGCGACATGCTCTACTACAGTTTTTTTTTGGCTTCTTAAACGTGATTTAAAGTAGGCTGTCCAGATTTTTTTAAAATGAAAAGAGTATATTTCGACAAAATGTAAAAATGGGTACCAGCGTATAATAATTAAGTAAAGTCTTATCACTTTCGCAGAATTCAATGACTTTCAATAATAATTATAATACACATAATAATATGGAATAAAAATAACAAAAATAATTAGAAAATGGCACCAGATTTCGCAAAATAGAGATCATTTGTCCCAGATTTCTCATAATAGAGGATATTTGTCGTATTTATGGAAATAGTAAGAGTACCAGAGTACATGGACCCGAAAAAGAGAAGATTCCTCTTAAAAAGAGTATATGTGGTCACCCTATTTAAAGCAAACTGTAGTAAGGTTGTATAGGTATATCACTATATCTTTATTTACAATATTTATTTGATAATTAGGACACTATTTTCAGGTTTGTCTCCCTTGTTTTCACTTTCAAAGCTGCGTGTCGATCAAGATACGGATTTACAAAAATGAACACATCAGTGGTGTATTTAGAATGCCGTCTTAGAGGGGGAGGCAAACATTTGATAACTAAAAAAAAGTTCTAGGTTCTTGTTGGAACAACATAAGCATGAAGACTAAAAAAAACAAAGTTCTCAATGTTTGTGAGGTAAAAGTCCCGAAATGCTTTATATAATGTAATTTTTGCTTGGGTTATTAGCTCGGGGGAAAGGGGGTGCAGGGTGCATTTGTCTCCTGCACGTACTCAAACCGAAACTGTCGTATGTTTGAATGCAGAACATGTTATATTGAAGAATACCCCAAAACAAAAACATTGCATTCATGCCCTATTATCTTGGTAATTTTGTTCACAAGGTCTCTTTACACACAGCTTTGTAGGTTACACAAGTTTAACCTACAAAGCTTTTTTCTATTTTTAGTTTTTACATTCTGGTACTCACGCACATATTATGAAATCAAGGGCTTTTAAAAAACGCAGGTCTATCTAAAAAAAAAATTAGTTGATCTGACCGCGAAAAAGAAACGTCGGATTTCAAATCTATGTGCACCATCTTGTTGATAATGGAAAGTAGCTATAAAGATATAAAATTTATTTTGTGATATCTCTTCAAATGCAGCCTGAAAAAAATAAAATATGTATAGCTGATTTTTCGGTATTTTATGTACCTATATCCTCGGAGGTAGTCATATTGTCCAACTTTGTTAACCTAATAATATTCGATGTTAAATTGCGCAACTTTGCTCTATTTTAACCGACATTGTATCGAATTTGTAACACCCTGTATATGTTTGCGTGTTTTCATTCGTTGGGACCATTCCGGTATACTACCTCAATGGTTGAGATATTCCAAGTACAACCATATGTAATTCTCACAATGAATGCTATTTTTTAACTAATTTTTATTTCTCAATCTAGAGTGCTGTGATTTGGCAAAAACTATTAACTTACCTCCAAGAACCCTGAGAAAAATAAAATTATCTGTCTATTCACTAAACATCTTTTACGCCCATTTAAATATTAAACGATTTTTTCTAAAAAATCGTTTTTTTTAAATGTCGCTCTTCGGGTTAGCCTTTGAACCATCGACGTCGCACGTCATGCGAATACTATTTTTTGCCTTCGCCCTCCCACTTCATATACTAACGGCCCGCCACTGACTCAGGCCCCCGCCGTCGCGTCGGCAGTGGCCCCAGCAAAGAGCTTGCGCGTCCTGTTTTTGCGGGGATTTAATGATTGAAAAAGCCACAACGCGTAAGGCTCAAATATGTGGTGGGGGCCCCGAGAGACATCAGCAAGCGAAATACAAAACTGAGGATCTTTTCTTTTTTTTGTCATCATGTAAATTTTGAGTTGCTGCCGAAGGGCCCCCAAATACGTAAAACCCATTGACCGTTTTTTGTCATCGCAAAACTTTGCCTAGCCCAGATGAGCCCCAATCATCGTAAGTAGTTAATTCGGCCTTGTTGCTTCTAGAAAAGCAGCCTCTATAACACAACATGCGAGTCGCTTTTTAATATAATATATCATTGTTTATAAAATTATGATTAACACCACGATACACTTACAACGGTATGCCCACGCCGCGGCCGGTCTCTTCAGCATTCAGCAAGAAAATAAAATTGAAGTTTACAAATATCAGATTATCTAAAGTGTTCATCGTGAGGATTCGTGATATTTATTTTGATTAAAATAATTAATTAATTTAAAATAAAAGTTAAGAATGCTGCAAGTAAAATAATTGCAGGGGAAACTTCCATTCATATTTTATAACATTTGTTACTTGAGTTGCTGCACTAGTGCCGTCTATTGACATTTTTAGTTTTTACTTGCAATTGAAAAATACAAACCAGTTTCAAAAGTGCCCTATACAAGTAGCTAAAACCATATTGTTCTATTATTATAGTAAATATATCCTAAATTACCATTTTTTAAATTTATCTTAACAGCTTGACGGTAAGCACCAATCCACATTTTTGAAAATGTATTATTTTGGAAATTTGAAATATTTTATATCTGTCACTTTTGTTTATCGATTATAATTTCAATCTCGATTTCTACTGCCTGCAACTGCACAGGTAGGACGTAATAAACTGTATTGAAAATAAAATCTTTAGATTCAAAATAATTAGTTTAATAATTTTAAAAACATTTTATTGAAGCGTAAATTCTACAAACGTTTTCAAATGACAATGCATTACGGCCTATTTGACTCCCAAACGCTGTACATAGATGTGACGTACTTGCGCGAGAAAGACGAGTTTAAATTCGGTCCGTATCATCGTCGTTTATTGCACAAATGATATTAAAAAATCAGCAAGCAAGATTACTAGAATGCAATCCAATGTTAGCGCAATACGCAAACCAAAGAAGTCGCCTCATACTTCAGAACACAGAATACCAGACCAGAGAAGCTCCAGAATTTTACAAACCTTTTTGAGCGCGAAGACTTCTCTTTCGTATGACGACACATTCGCAAATTAATTTGAGTTATCGAACACACTCACGCAAACACATTATATTTCTTTTGGGAGGCTATAGATGGCGAAACTTCCGATAATAAAAATGCATTCGAGGTGCTTGCATTCAATCGAAATTGATATCAATGGAAATTGGTTTCAATGAAAATAGATAATTATAGAAATTGCTGTAAATGAAAATACTATTCATAAAAATTGATAATCGGCTATATTGTTTCCCACAAAATACTACAAAGGTCCTCGTTAAATATTGGATAAATATTGATATCAACAAATTTGTAAGTAATAAAATTATATTATAATAAAAAAAAATGCATTTTAATTATAATAATATAAAAAATTGAAAATTAATTTTGTAAAGACCCATCCAAATATCCTGACATACATTTTAATAGCTAAATCAAATTAATTGATTGTTAAAAATCTATATGAAGGCTTTAGCTCTAGATGTTCCAAGGATTCAGTTAAAATTACATTTTTATTATAATATTATAAAATAAATTGCCATAATGAAGTCCCATTCAATTTAAATTAATACCGGGCATATAGCAGACTAAAAAGTAAAACGGCGTTCCATAATATTTCATGTTTTTTGAAATAGTATTGGCAGTGAGCTCTATTATTTAGACCAAACAAATAACGAATGGCTCTCTTTTGAAGCATAAAAATACTACGAAATTGCTCGGTGGTACAGCAGCCCCAAAAGGGAAGGCCATAGCGGAGGTGGGATTCAAATAAAGAGAAATAAGTAAGTCTGGCAGAAGGAACGTCTAGTTCTTTTGAAACTGATCGAATGGCGAAGCAGGCGGTAGAAAGTTTTTTAGTTAAGGTGTCAATATGATTAGACCATTTTAGGTTGTTATTTATATTTAAACCCAGGAATTTAACCGACTCTACGTATTCAATATTGCTGTTATGTACCTGAAGTGGTTGTAAAGTTCCCTTATAAGATAACGCCACCGTTTTATCGACGTTAAAACAAAGCATATTGGAATCGGACCAAGCCTTAATTATAACCAAGTCTTTGGAGATACTAGAGTGTAAAGACGTTGTATCAAAATCACTCACATGTTATGCTTGTGTCATCAGCAAAAAGGGAGATTCTTCCATTAATTTTAAGGTTCGTGATATCATTAATGTATAACAAAAAAAGAATAGGTCCCAAGACTGAACCTTGAGGGACTCCACTTGTAATCAACTTACAATCAGAATCGGAACCATTAGCCCTTACAAGTTGTTGCCTTTTCCCAAGATAAGATTTGAACCAATTTAAAGAAGTACCACGAATTCCATAAAAATTTAGTTTGTTTATCAGAATTTCATGACTAACACAATCAAAGGCTTTCGCATAGTCACAAAAAACTGAGGCAGTTGGGTGGTTGTTATTGAGAGATAAGTAGACGCCTCTAAGCAACGTGAACATGGCGTCACTGGTGCACTTGTTGGTTAGAAATCCGAACTGCTCCGGGATATTATCTGATGTTTCAGGAGAAATGGCATAAGACGGTTCTTCAGTAGCCTTTCGATGATTTTTGATAGCACTGGTAGTAGTGCAATTGGGCGATAATTGCAAGAGTTAGTTTTTTCGCCGCCTTTATGAAGTGGAATAATTATAGCTGTTTTAAGGCAATCAGGGAATACACCTTTTATAAAGGACTCATTTATTAATGTTGTAAGGGCCTCTATGACTGGGAGTGGCAAGTTCAGGAATATTCTAATTGATAGGCCATCAGTGCTACACGAAGATTTTCTTTTGATATTATTTATTACCTTCAATAGTTCAGTGTTGCTAACGGGACTTAAGAAAAAGCTATCAGCTAAATTTTTTGAAGGAGGGACAAACGAAAGAGGGTCCAAACTTGACGAGATACTAGAGGTAACATTTTTGCTTACATTAATAAAATAATCATTTAGATCATTAGCCCCTGGCAAGATCTGAGTCACAGGGTTTGATTTGTTTCTGAGGTTATTGATGATGGACCAGGTTTCTTTTGAAACGTTATTAGAGTTTGTTAGACGTTTTCGCTAGTGTAATTTTTTTGCTGACTTAATAAGAGTAGTGTAGATCCACCTATAATTAGAGATATAGTCGAGAATAAGAAAGGAGTTGGTGAATTTTTTTATATATGAGAGCGAGCCCATATTTTTAGCAGAAATTCGTATTCCTTTCGTGGTCCACGGTTTATGCCGCTTAAGTTTGATATTCTTAAGCGGGAAGGCCTTGTTAAAAGCACTTAAAGTTTTATTTAAAAAAGTTCTGAAGTTTGTGTTGACATTATCAGATTCAAAATTCCAATTGGTGTTAAAGCAAATATTATGAAATACTGAGAAATTTGCGGCCGAGAAAATTCTGCCCCGATGGCGAGATCTTGGTAAGGGCCTAATAGGTAAACTAAACCTGGAAATTACCGCCTCGTGATCGGAAAGACCTGAGTTATAGACCTGTGATTGCACCTCTGATGGAGAAAAATCAGACGCCATGTAATCGATGATAGAAGAAGAGTTTTTTGAAATTCTAGTTGGCGTGGATACATGCATTGAAAGACCGAAAGAGTCGAATATAGAAATTAGATATTTCTGGATGGCACAAACAGTAGCATAGTCAATATTAAAGTCCCCGCATAGAATTTTTTTACCTTTAATCGGTAGACTGTCTAGCAAACTTACCAGGCTATTTAAAAATGATTGTACATCAGAGTTTGGTGATCTATAAATACAAATTACATAAAGATCAAGGTTTTGATTATATACCATAGAGAATTCAAAAGAGCTATCCGCTAACAAATGATCATATTTAGATACCGACATGAAATCTCCATTTAGGGATAGAATCAGTGTTCCCCCATGAGCTGAGTTTTTTCTGTCATATCTAGCTATTGTGGTATACCTCTCAATATAAAAGGGTTCGTTTAGATTCAGCCAGTGCTCAGTAATTGCAACAAGTTGGGGAACTCCAATTCTTCCAGAAATAGGTACAACTCGTCAGTTTTATTTCTTAGAGAAGCAATATTAATTAGAACCATATTAAGACTAGTAACAACAGGAAGTTTTGAGGAATCTAGTTCCTCAGGACACGTCGTGTTTTCTAAAAATTTTTTTTGGGAGAATTGCTGGTAAAATAGTTTTTATGGCATTCTCTGGTCCTCTGAAGATGGATCGATCTCTCCGAAGATATGTAGGATCCATAGGCTGCAAGATCCGCTTCCACTTCTGCTGCGTTAAATCCGTAAGCAGCATGAAAATCGAAATATATCTTATGTAGGGTTCTATAATCTATAGGAATGCCTTCAGAAGCCAAAAACAGCCTGGTGCTTGTATTTGTAAACCCTTCAAAGTGAATTGGCGCAGGTTGGTCGTGCAGGAAGGCGAGATATAACTTGAAGGCCTTTAAAATGGCTGGTTCTCTTAGTCTAGACATGAGGAAACGGTTATCAGAACTTTTTTCGGTTCGCGTAAGCTTCACTGTTGGGGGAGACATTGGATCAAAAATAGGTTCTTGGTCAGTAGGAGCTTTCTTGGAAAGACTGTAGCAGTTGTCGCTCAACAAGACATTTGCTTTGCAGGCAGCAATGGCCTCTTTGTCAGAAGATATTATAGTACCCTTTTGAGAAATTGGAGAGGAGACAACCAGTGAACTGACGGAGCTCGAGTTGGTGGGCAGTTTTTTCGGTATGGAGGGAGGTGGGAGGTTCGGTGTAGATTTTTCTGTAAGTTCGGATACAGCTGACCGTTTTATTACTACGCCATGTGGCCATAGATTGCTGTCTAAAAGCTTTTCAGCTGACTTTTTTGACTGAGTTCCAATTTTAAAATCAATATTTGAGATATGATTGATTAGGTGGTAGCATCGAATAAACTCTGTAGTCCCAAGCTTTTCCTTAACGTAGTGAACTATGTTGTTAGGCGTAAACCCTGCAGGAAGATTTCCGACTACATAGTGCCACCGTTGTGTATTATTACAAGCCAGCTTGCTGGAGCCTTCAGTAGTACTGGGAATATCCGTAGGTGTTACCTCAGTTTGTGTAGAGGCGGTGGAGCAGGTAGTTTCCATAGTTGGTGTAGGCAAGGGTATGGTGGTAGGGTATGTATTTTTGATATGCTTACACTTATGTTGGCTTTCATATTTGGAGTATAACTCCTTTACCAAGTCAGTTACACAAGTTAGGTTGCTCTTAATGTTAGCAATACCTGCTTTTAATTCAATTGAAGAGGAGTCCTGTACTTGGATTTTTATCACTTCTTCGGCATTGTTGAAGAGGATTTGGGAAATATTGAAAATATTCTGTTCCATATCCCTTAGAGACTTTAATAACATATCTGGTTTGTAAGCGGAAAACAAAAAATTCCCTCGAGAGATTATGGATATCGTCAATTTTTTTCTCCATGAGATCCCACCTGGATTCACTCTTCACTAAAATGTCATACATTTCAGAAATTGTCGGTACACTACTTGACAATTGGGATACACGGTTTGCGACTGAATCAAAAAGTTCATGTGGAATCAAATTTTGAGATACCTTTGTGATTTTATCGTTGAGATATTTCAAACTAGGGGAGTCGCACAGGGCGCAGAAAAATCGGAGGTGGGTTGATTTTTGTAATATCAAGATTTTTGTGGTAGCCTTATCAAGGCCCGTGCAATTCATGCAAAAAGATCGTTTACACTCGCCTCTACAACGAAGTTTATTGTATTTGTCTTTCTCTGAAAACTCTTTACGGCAATTGTCACACTTGTATTCAGCCATATTTAGAAAATGAAAAATTCGAAACAAAAATACACAGCGAAAACAAAACAGAACAAACACACGTACTGGCTTTAGTATGTTTATTCATACTCATAAACATAGATGGCATTATGTACAATTGTACATTTTATTATACCAATCGTTGTTGCAGCGGCGCGCGTTTTCAAAAACGGTTTTCAACTTGTTCGCGGTCCGCATTATCTGGCTGTTCTCAAAACTGATTTGGGTCGCAGAAAAATGCTCACTGGGCCGCATGTTTGACATGGCTGGTGTAGGTTTCATGTATGTCCATAAAATTGTAGAATTTTTCTGCGGCAATAAAGCATACTTTTGTTTGTTTGTTATACTTAAAAATCCAATCTGCTAGGAAGCTTGGTAATTTTGACATCCAAAAAATTTATTGAATTATTGGACTCTAATTCGATGGTAAATTTTATGTTGGGATGTACAGTGTCAACAGTGGTAAAGTCCGCAACATATGGTTTTTTTTTTAATTTTTACATACGTTTTTTAAAGGTTTTATTAATCTTTTTTATATAATATGAAATATAAGCAATATATTAAATATTACAATATTTTAACACCCAAGTTTTGAGTTTTTAGATTGCTTAGTTTTTTATTGGGATTGTAATCCTCTTTTCTATATATTATAAAATACGGGTAATTTTTTTTTTAATATAAAATATAAGCATTATATATTATACCTATTAGTTTAATTTGATCCATTTCTTCGCCCATCTGATAATAAAATGTATCTATTTAATAATCATAAAAGATTATAACCTTTAAAAAAATAAAACATTATAAGGATACTTGCGTACGGTGCAAGATCTGTGAATTTTGTTCATAATTTTAACTTAAATCGTGAATTTCCTCTCTCCATTTCGCCATCCATCTGGTTAATTATTTCATACATATTTAATAAAACAATAATATCTTTGTAAAGCTTTATTTAAAATAAATTTCAAAAATAAAAAATCTAGCTATATTTACTTATAAATAGTAATCTCTGTGAAAATTGTATAAAATGATATGCAAAAGTAAATCACAGGGTGAGATTAAAAACCGATAACAACTGTACGTAAAAAAAGAGATCAAATACTCAGTAACACTTCGATTAGAAGATTAATTTCTACCCAGAAGGTGTCTCATTATATTTTGACTTCTCATTCTTCTCATAGGCTTAGGTTTATGTTGAAAATAAAAGTTAATATACAATTTAAATACTCATATGCCTGCCTCGTAATATTCAAAGGCAACATGAAATTTAAAAAAAAACACTGTTCTTGATTGTCTGCATTCCACATAATAAAATCCGTGATAAACGATTCTTTTTATTTTCTATTAAAAACGTATCCTGGTACATTGATCGGCCGAAGAGGAGTAATAGTGGCTTGCAAAATCACCTGACTTAACCCCCTCAGATTTTTTTTCTATGGGCTCACTTAAAAAGTGAGATTTATAAAACTCAGTCACAGGCATTAAATGATTTACGTCAACGGATCATTGATGAATGTCGGGCCATTAGACCAGAAATGCTTCATAATGTCCAGGACCGTTTTGAACAAAATCTTTATTATTGTATGGATGCAGGAGACCAACACTTTTAGCACTTATTATCATGAACAATGAATAAATAATATGTACAGGGTGATCAGTTAAGGGTAGCGAGCGGCCATATCTCATAAGATATTGGTCGTATAGATTTGAGAAAAAAAAATCATAATAAAAGTCGCCAAGAGAAATTGCTGAAAATTATTTTCGAGTTTGTCAAACGTCCGCTAGAGGGCGTAACAACCAACACCAAGTAGAAAAATGGGGTTTTTATAGAATTTTGCCTAATGAAAATATATCGATGATATCATTTTCATATTTAGTGACCATTTCCCTACACTTTTTGTCTAAAATGTTTTGTTCTATATATATAAATGAAGCGGTGGGGGAAGTTCAATTGTTTTTTTGAAACAAACCAAGAAGTCTCCCGTTTCTTTTGACCGATTTTAGCAAACTTAGGCTCATATGAAAGAGCATAATTTGCACTACAAAACGCTTATTTGGTTTTGAATTTTTGACTTTTGCTGGCGTCGCTAGATGACGTTAACTGAATTAGTAGTATATTTTTTAGTTTTTTCAAAAAAAAACAAATGTAATGGTATATTCATCTTTACATATTTTAAAAGGGGATAAATTTCTCTATAATTTAATGAAAATAATTTATCATCTACCTTTTTTTGAACCGTTGATATTGACCAAAATATTATTTTATTTTATTAAAAAATGGCACGCCACTGCTTTTTGTCAAATAAAAATCACTTTTTTTCGTTAGACGAACGGTTTTGGATTGAAAAAATAAGATGTTTAACAATGAAAAATCTTAATAAAACTGTTCAACAACAGCAGGAGCAATAACACTAAAAACAAGAACATGGAACTTTAAAAATAAACGTTAAAAATAAATTAATAGTTTTGTCGTAAATGTTCAAAATGTTGTCCATTATTTTGAATGCACTGGTCCAATCTCTTCTGGGTGGAGTTGACAGCTGTCTCAATTTCCGCTCTTGGTATAATATTTATGGCGTTTTGAATTCGGACTATCATGTCTTCTCGAGTAGTTGGTCGAGTTTTATACACCAAATCCTTTATTCGGCCCCACAGATAAAAATCAAGGCAGGTTAAATCGGGGGACCGTGGTGGCCAGAAAAATAGACTGCCTCTACCAATCCAACGGTTAGGCAAATGCCTGTTCAAAAAATCTTGCACATTTCGTGAATAATGTGCCGGGCATCCGTCTTGTTGAAACCACATGTTTCTTCTTACTTGTAAAGGCACATTTTCTAAGAGTCCTGGTAAATCGTTAAATAAAAAGTTCAAATACATGTCACCGATTAGATTGCCATTAAAGATGTGCGGACCGATAATAGCATCATTAATAACACCGCACCAGACGTTGACGCTCCGTCGACCCTGCTGATAATCTTCACGTAACCAGTGTGGATTAGTGTCAGACCAGTAATGCACGTTATGAAGATTTACCATGCCATTACTGCAAAACGATGCTTCGTCTGTCCACAATATTTGTGACAAAATATGATGGTTTTCCCTAATGAAGTCTCTAAGCCAGTAGCAGTAATCGAGCCTACGTTCAAAGTCAGTGTCATTTAGGGCTTTATGAAATGAGCCATAGGATATTCCTAAATCTCTGGAGATCTCTCTTATGCTTAAATGGGGGTCTGCATGAATATAAGCCAACACATTTATAACGTTATCTTCTCTTCTTACTCTACGATTTCTTCTCAAAGTTGGAGTTGGTTGCACTTGGCCATGTTGCCTTAAACGTAAGGCTAAACGATGAAAAACCATTCTCGAATGGTGTCTTCGGAGGGGATAACGCAGTGCATACTGCCTAGAAGCAATCGCCGTATTTTCAAAACATTGAAAATAAATTCTCAACATATCAAAGGCTTCTTCATTCGTAAAAGGCATGATTTGTTGTAAAAATACTTTTTACATAACATTAAATTAGATGTCAATAGCAGGAACTATCAAAATGAATAGCAACGTGATTGACAATTTTGTGTTTTGTTTCTTAACGTAGATCATGGCCGGCTTCGCTTAAATGCGATGTTAGTTAAGTTTGATTTTTAATTTAATTTATGAAATAATAATAATTATTAATAATAAATTATGAACTTAAGCATTCTCTCGCTAATTAAATGATTATTAATGATAAAAATAATAGGTAATAATTTTATTATTGTGAGATGTAATATTTAAAAATAATTTTGAACCTTATAGTTATCATTGTTAAACATCTTATTTTTCAATCCAAAACCGTTCGTCTAACGAAAAAAAGTCAAGAGGTTCTTTTTGTTAGGAACTAATAAGTGATTACGAAAATGATTTTTATTTTGACAAAAAGCAGTGTAGTGCCATTTTTAAATAAAATAAAATAATATTTTGGGCAATATCAACGGTTCAAAAAAAGGTAGATGATAAATTATTGTCATTAAATTATAGAGAAATGTATCCCCTTTTAAAATATGTAAAAATGAATATACCATTTTTTTGAAAAAAACTAAAAAATATGCTACTAATTCAGTTAACGCCATCTAGCGAAGCCAGCAAAAGTCAAAAATTCAAAACCAAATAAGCGTTTTGTAGTGCAAATTATGCTCTTTCATATGAGCCTAAGTTTGCTAAAATCGGTCAAAAGAAACGGGAGACATCTTGGTTTGTTTGAAAAAACAATTGAACTTCCCCACCGCTTTATTTTGATATATAGAACAAAACATTTTAGACAAAAAGTGTAGGGAAATGGTCACTAAATATGAAAATGATATCATCGTTATATTTTCATTAGGCAAAATTCTATAAAAACCCCATTTTTCGACTTGGTGTTGGTTGTTACGCCCTCTAGCGGACGTTTGACAAACTCGAAAATAATTTTCAGCAATTTCTCTTGGCGACTTTTATTACGATTTTTTTTTCTCAAATCTATACGACCAATATCTTATGAGATATGGCCGCTCGCTACCCTTAACTGATCACCCTGTACATCTTGTGTCTCATCTTTCTTTATAAACCTAAGCCATGCCCATACCGTAAAACTAAGCTCAAAAAAATTTATTTTTGCCATAAAAACAATGTCAATACATAAAATTAAAAGATTAAACGAACTTACCGAAGTGAAGTTTGATCTTAATTATATGACCGCCTCTTCCGAATAGATCACTTCTTCCGCTAGGTTTCGCCACGCATTTTTAAGCTGAAAAAAAATTTGTGCAGCACATTCCTATCATATTGACGTCATTATTTTCAATCATTTCTTTGTGCTAAACCAGCAGCAAGGAGCAACCTTTGTCGTTTCTCTCTGCGATACGCAGCTCCTGACTTTTTCATTTTAGTTTTATTTAAATTGCTCATTTTAGGTACTTTAAAGAATTAAAGCGAAACTGTTCACAATTAATATTTTAAAAACAAAAATCCACCAAAAATAAACGGGTTTATAATAAGGAAACCTAAAGCATACACTATCCCGCCCCAGCCACAGTTGAGCAATGTTGCCGCGTGTTTTTTTATTTCGTAGATGAAGGGGCGCCGTGGGCGCCGGTCGTCTACGGCACGCCACTGATAAGAGTTTGGCCAAACATAACAAAGTAGTCATAGGATTGTATGACGGATATATGAAAGTAAGCCCATTTTTAAAATAACAGTGGTAAAACACAATTTTTAATCACAGTTACACTGTTACACTAATTACAGTCATCAGACCGTAACACACCTGTAAGAGTTCATGAAGATCTCCGCCAAGTTTGAGATGCTATGGTTAGTGAGCAGACGGTTTGTGTACGCCTAGAAGAAGTGACGTTAAAGGTTAGGAGACCTGCAAAAGTCTAAAATTATTGTTATATCTGAATATCGTTCTGCATATTTTGACGTAGGATAATGCCCAGTCGTATACCCGCAATAGTACGAAACTGCGGGTATCGCAATATTCGGTACTATGCAACTTTTTCAAACTCATGTCCAGTTATTGGTATTTTAATTAAAAAAAAAACATTGTCTAAGATTTTCCATTAACAACTATACTTGGTAAACTATGTAATTCGGTCAATTTTAGAGATAAGTCGGTGAATAAAAAAACAAAATGCGCATAAAAAGGGTCTTTCATAAAGAGTGTGAACAGTTTCTATACAAATACTCGACTAATACTACTATTTAATTATTCTAGTTCTAGTTTTTACATTATAATCCAAGAATCTTTGAGAAATTTTTCATTTGTTTCATTTTTGCTAAAAGACAACTAGGTATTACCTACCTACGAAAAAAAAACTGTTCAAAATCACTGGTTTAGAAGATATAAAACGTTGAACTTGGGTCAAAAATCAAGTGCGTTACTTTTTTTGGAACTGAGTGTAGAACAACAAATGTCCATAATAAACGTGTCTGATTCATATAGTTGTAGAAAAAGCATAGCATTTTGCTGGCAAGTAATGGTTAATACTTACTCATTATAGTTGCCTTTTTGATATTTTCAACATAATCCAAACAGAAGGGTCAAAATATAATGAGACACTCTGTATACAGGGTGTTCAGCTAAAAAAATTTAATAAGGAAATCGGCAAAAATAAAAGGCTGTAAATTATTTTCGACTTTGTAAGTCTGCCACTAGAGGGCGCAACATCAACCGTAAAGTAGAAAAGACGGTTTTATTCAAAAATACACCCAATTAACCCTTATCGAAAATACTTTTTTTGTAATCAACTAATAATTCCAACACTTTTTGTTTTAACTTTTTTTTCTCTAAATTTTTAAATAAAGGGAGGGGGAAGGGGTAAACATTGGATTCAAAGAAATTAAATAACTTTTGCTTGGATTAACCGATTTTAACGATTTTTTTTTTTGTTTTACGGAAATTATGTGTAAGTTTCTTCGAGAATATTATTATTTAGATTTTATTTTTTTTCCTAGCCGCTAGATGGCATTTTATGACAATGTCGCAAACTTCTGTTATTTTCTCTAAAATTTCAAATACAATGGTATTTTTTTCTTTACTTAAAAAAAAAGAACATGAGAAAATACATTAACTGGAGAAAAGCGCGGATTAATATCTTTATTCGTGTAGTTATTTTCAAATAACTTTAATTTTTGACAAAATATGATGTCACTCACTTTAAATGTGCTTTCCGCATTTATTAGGTATGCTGTCATCTTATTAAGACTTGGAATGAGCTACGCTGAGCATAAAATTATGCATCAAGTGTGTAAAATGACTATTTTTTAAATAATATGAATATTGTCATGCTTAGCGAGTGTCTGAAGTAATTTGTTAATTTGTATTATACATTTTTAGTTACTCTAAAAATATGCCTTAAAAATGAAATTTAAGCGTCTCGAATAGTGCATAAGCGAGGACTTTACGCACGGTTGTAGAAAAAAGTATTTTAAAATTTAATTTGAACGCCTAAACCACGAGTAGAACAGCGAAATCAATTACGTACCTTATTAAAATATAAATTCAATTTCAATGAGACTATAAAAACTACACATTAAAACTAAATTTATAAAAAACTTCTAACATGTTCAAAATGTCTACCATCCATTTGAATACATTCACTGAGTCTATCAAAGGTTGAAAATACAGCGGCTTCCATTTCCGCCCGGGATATGCTGTTGATAGCGTTTTGGATTCGATGAATCATATCTTCTCGTGTTGTAGGGCGAGTTTTGAGCACTAGATCTTTAAGCCTACCCCACAAATAAAAATCAAGGCAGGTCAAATCCGGGGACCTTGGTGGCCAAGGAAATATTGACCCCCTTCCAATCCAATGATTGGTAAAACGTTCGTCCAAATAATGTCTAACAATTCTTATTCTTATTATAGCCAAGGGTATATCTTCTAAAAGTCCGGATAAGTCATTAATTAAAAAATTTAAATAACTTTCACCGTTTAAACTTTGTTCAAAAATGAACGGGCCTATGATTTTACCATCAATGATTCCGCACCAAACGTCGACAGTCCAATGGTGCTGATTATCCGCTTCTCCCATCCAATGTGGATTGGTATCCGTCCAGTAGTGCATATTATGCAAATTTAGTTTACCAGTATTAGTGAAGGTAGCTTCGTCGGTCCATAATATCCTCGATAAAAAATGCTCGTCTTCGTTTACCATATTACGAAGCCAATAGCAATGGTTCAGCCTATTGTCAAAATCCGTCTCTGATAACGCTTGATGTACAGGGTGTTCCAGCGAGGACTGAACAGGGACCTATTTTCGACCTTCCTTGTATTTTGGAAAAATTCAAAATAGCCAATCGATGTATTTTTTCTTGTAGAATCCAAAAATGTCATCGAAAAAATATTTGAACCAGAAACAAAAGAGTTACGCTATGCATCAGGTGTTTTTTAAATGGAATGTATCGTTTTTTATACGATTTTTGGAAAGAGTGATTTTTTTTATGTCCGTTCTGATTAAAAGATTTGATTTTGCGATAGCTGTTTATATTACATTTTAATGTTTTACAAACTAAAATTTTAGCTTCACCTGTTTAAAATATACGATAGGTTGGTATAGGTGATCAAGGTAAAATGACGTTTGAATGCTTTGTCAATAAAAATTGACATTATTTTAATTATTGTCGAAGTCTTCACCTAAAAAATATATATTTGACTCTGATCGAAATGAAATACTCTTTGGACGAGAGACTACAGATTGTTATGCTATTTTACAAGTGCCAAGAAAATGCAAGAGAAGCAAGAAGAAGATGTATTGCAAATTTTCATAGAAATATATCCATCAATACAATTCTAAGGATAAAAAACCTATTTGAGGAAAATAAAACTTTACATGATAGAAAAAGAAATTCAATAAAAAATAATTATTAAATAATAAAATAAAACTACTAATAACATAAGTTTTCAATGTGACCGCCGTTTTTCTCGAAACAACATCGATAACCCGATATGGTTGTAGCCTTTCTAAACTTGCTGTTACAATTTGATTTTCCTGGTTAAGGCGGTTTATTTCATCGACAATTTTTCCCATGATCTCTTGAATATTTTCGTTTCGTTGTCTGTATACGACGTTCTTCAAATGGCCCCAAAGAAATGTATCCAAAACTGAGAGGTCGAGGCTATTGGGCGGCCAAGCATATGTTCCATTTCGCTCTATCCATTCTTAAATTCTGATATTCTGCCAATGGTAAGTCTTCCAAAAAATTTTCAATTTCGTTTTCTAAAAACTCATAATATCTGTGCCCATTTAAAGTCCCGTTAAAAAATATTGGTCCCAAAATTTTATTGTTTTTTATCCCACACCAAACATGAATAGAATTCCTCCCTTGAAATTTAATAGTCTGGAACTTTTTTGGATTTTCAACGGCCCAGTGGTGACTATTATGTCTGTTGAATACTCCCGATGTTGTGAAAGTAGCTTCGTCGGTCCACACAATATTTTTGAATAAATCAGGGTCTTCGTTTTCTTGCCGAATTACCATTTGAGAAACAAATTGGAAGCGAAGTTCTTTTTGTGCCGGTGTTAGGTGCTGAAGTGGAAGGATACGAAAAGGCCTAAATTTATGAATTTTCAGAGTCCTGTGAACAGTCCCTCGGGTAACTCTTCTGCGCCTTACACCGCCACCGTACTGAACTTCCCGAACTGCATCCGAAATAGATTTGGTTGGATTAACTTGAAAATAATTTATAATGGCCTGGTCTCGATTTCTTCTTCTTTGTATATTTCTTTTTCTATCATGTAAAGTTTTATTTTCCTCAAATAGGTTTTTTATCCTTAGAATTGTGTTGATGGATATATTTCTATGAAAATTTGCAATAAATCTTCTTCTTGCTTCTCTTACATTTTCTTGGCACTTGTAAAATAGCATAACAATCTGTAAGTCTCTCATCCAAAGAGTATTTCATTTCGATCAGAGTCAAATATATATTTTTTAGGTGAAGACTTCGACAATAATTAAAATAATGTCAATTTTTATTGACAAAGCATTCAAACGTCATTTTACCTTGATCACCTATACCAACCTATCGTATATTTTAAACAGGTGAAGCTAAAATTTTAGTTTGTAAAACATTAAAATGTAATATAAACAGCTATCGCAAAATCAAATCTTTTAATCAGAACGGACATAAAAAAAATCACTCTTTCCAAAAATCGTATAAAAAACGATACATTCCATTTAAAAAACACCTGATGCATAGCGTAACTCTTTTGTTTCTGGTTCAAATATTTTTTCGATGACATTTTTGGATTCTACAAGAAAAAATACATCGATTGGCTATTTTGAATTTTTCCAAAATACAAGGAAGGTCGAAAACAGGTCCCTGTTCAGTCCTCGCTGGAACACCCTGTACAACAATATGATACGGATGCATTTTAAAATCGCGTAAAATCTTGTGCACTGACCCGATAGATAATGGTAAGTCTCTTGAAATTTCACGTATACTTGCGTGAGGTAAAGCACGAATGTAAGCCAGGACATTTGTTATATTTTCTTCATTTCTGGCGGGGCGAATTCTTCTTTGGACAGGAAGAGGCTGTACTTGGCCTGTTTCCTTTAACCGTCTTGCTAAACGCCTAAAGACTTTCCAGGAATAATGACGCCGATCAGGATAACGCAGAGCGTATTGGCGCAAAGCAATTAATCCGTTTTCAAAATTTTGAAAGAAAATAGCTAACATATCATACGCCTCTTCATTAGAATACATATTTTAAACAACAACAATTCAAACTGATACTAAATAAAAACTGAAATGTTTATCTCTCAAAAATAGTAATTAGTAATGGCCGCCCTTATTGCTTTTGTTTATAAGTCATGGCCTGTAAGATGTAGTTTAACCTTTAGGCCTATAGAATAGATCTGGCAACAATGGGTCAACTAAGATCCAATAAATGTGATATGTCAACATTGTTAAGAAAACACAACCTAGTTCTAGAGACATGTAACGGGTTACAATGTTATTATGTTAACGCGAGGTGCTAGTTTATCTTAGATTGAAATAAACGATTAACAATCGTTTCCTAGTTTTATTTTACAGCCCACTGAATAATACATGGTGTCAGGTTCACACGCGGGATGTTGTGAGAGTGAAAATAGTAAATTTTGTGTGTCGAAAGTTCGTTCGGAATAAGTTGCACATGTATATGTCTGAAAAAGTCACTGGTGAATTGTGAATTTTAATCTGGAAAAACGCCGAGATGGAGAATTTGTTTCGTCCCCCAGAGCCCCTAGTGTTAGATAGGCAAATTGGCGAAAACTGGAAAAAGTTTTGGCAAAAATTTGAGGTATTTTTGGTTGCCACAGATTTGAAGTCCAAAGCAGAGGAGACACAAGTAGCAGTATTTTTAAATTTGGTGGGAGATGATGCCTTAGAATTGCATAATAGTTTTTCCTACACAGCGGCAGAAAAGAAGTCTCTTGATGCTATTAGGAAAAAATTTGAAGGGTACTGTTCGCCTCAAGCAAATGTGATATTTGAGAGATTCAAATTTAATAGTATAGTTCAAAAGGAAGGGCAGCCTTTTGATAGCTTTCTTACTGAATTAAGAAAGGCTGTAAAAACTACCAAGTATCAAGACCAAGATGATATGATCCGGGACAGGATTGTCATGGGCATCTTTGACAAAGGGTCACAGGAACGCTTGCTAAGAGAGTCAAAACTCACTTTAACAAAGTGTATAGAGTTTTGTCGTGCCACAGAGGCTAGCAAGTCCCAAGCCAAGGCTTTGCAGACAGAGGCAGTTGTACATTCTCGGGGAACAGCACAACATAGAAGTATGAGACCAAGTGTGAGACAAAGTGGTTCGACATACAAATCCGTGTCAGATAGTATTTGTAGATTCTGTGGATATAAACACTCCAGAAGTTCAAGGTGTCCAGCCCTAGGTAAAACTTGTGCAAAGTGTCAGAGTAGAAATCATTTTGCTGCAGTATGTCCGAATAAGGAGTACAGAGACATAAAATAAGTTTTTTGTCGATTCAATAGACTTGAGTGAGTCCAGTGAAAAATGTGTTAAGTGCAAGAGTAAACTGCAGAATCAAGAAAAATATTGGAAACAAAATGTAAATATTCAAGGTAAAAGTGTAGAGTTTAAACTTGACACTGGTGCTGAAGTAAGTGTGTTGCCTTTGCACATTTTGAAAAATATAGGTCTAGACTGTAGTTTAAAATCTACAAAAATTACTTTGATTTCCTATGGTAGTGAAAATTTTAAAATCAGGCCCTTGGGAGAAATCAGGTTATTATGCTGTGTTAATGACCATGAATCCTTAGTTGATTTTATTGTAGTTGATGCTAGTAAACAACTACTTTTGTTAGGGTTACTAGGTTGTATAGCCCTAAAATTAATAAAACGTTTAGCTTCTATTAGTACAGGGTCAAATGTAAAGTTTAGTACTTTAGATGATGTAACTAGAGTTTATAAGTCTGTTTTTGATGGTTTGGGTGAATTTCCTGCTAAACACCATATTACTTTGAAAAATAATGCTGTTAGCGCGTAAGTGCGGCAACAGTGCTATGACTGGACGGATTTGACAAGGCGAGAGAGAAAGACTCGCTCAGGGGAGAAGCACGTAACAAAAAATCGCATCGGGCTCATCTTTTTAACTTTAACGCATTTTCTCGATTTACTGTATTTTTAGTTAATAAATAGTAAAAAAAAAGTACAGTGTTTTCCCTAACGGGTGGTCCTTCAAGTCACGAACATCATCATAAAAGCTTGGTCCGATCGAACCGGATGAAAACCAGAACACGACTTTGGAAAGCAACAAGCCAGCAAGATGGCCACAGCAACAGCAGTTTGAGCCGTAAATAAAAGTATTGAGGTGAGCTCGTTCTATTTCCCGCTTTTTCCCTCTCGAAATAAATTATCCCTTTAACATATCCCGCAAAATAACCCATTTAACCACGTAGTTTTGCATTATCGTTGTTAGAAAGTGTTTATTTTCTCGTTTGAATCTCGAATCGATACCGATCAATCATAGGTTAGGTATTTCTTTTACATTTTGTACCTACACGTCTGCATGGTTTTGAAAGCCCAAAGAAGTTTTTCTATTTCTCGACACCTTTATTATTTAAATTGTCTCGTAAATCATCACGTATTTTTGCATTTCTTATAAATTCATATCTCGTTTATGGTAAATTTATATTCTAGCCTCCTTCCAGGGGTCACGTCTCCATAATTCGATCACATTATTTTAAAGTCTCGATACGTGCAGCACTAGGCGCTGTTCCTAGCCTTACGCCAGGGCACGCGATTACCTTGGATACACGTACACGACACAGCGCAACGTTGCCGCTGTGATCTAACTCTCGTCTCGACAAAGAAGGTGAAAATTTGTGATTTTTCCCGCTGCTTCACGCGAAATAAAAATTAAATCGAATATTTTTACACGTTACTCACGTTCACGACACTTTACTGATTATTAGTGAGGAATAAAAATGGGCAAAAAGAATAGGACTAGCCTAAATAATTCCGCTAGTAATTCGCACAATGACGAAATCTTAGAAAATAAGCACGCACGCGATGTAATATGCGATAGATTAGTTCGTTTTTCAATTTTCTTACGCGAAAATAGTGATCAAGTATTTCAAATAGAAACAAGATTAAAAAGCGCCGAAGAAGATTTCTCGGACTTTGACAAAATACAAACGCGATTAGAGTTTTTATTACCGGAAGAAAAAGACAATCGTTTAGAAACGGAATCACGATTTTACTCGACTATTTCAAGTGCAAAAAGGCTCATATCGGAGTTTAATAAAAATTCAAATATTGAATCACAAAGGACAACCATTTTATCAGGTTTAGGTAACGCAAACGTGACAACACCACATACTTTTCCTCCTACAGGCTTTAGCGCAGTTGCCAAGTTACCGGATATCGGCTTACCAACTTTTCAGGGAAATTATGAAACTTGGTACGGTTTCAAGGATGTGTTTGACTCGGGAGTTAACAATAGAACGGATTTGAGTGAAATTGATAAATTCTTATATTTGAAAATTTGTTGCAAGAATGATGCATTAAATCTCATTGATTCTTTAGATGTTACCTCAACAAATTATACGATAGCGTTAGATTTATTGCAGAAACGTTACGATAACAAGCGCGCGATTATAAATCATCATGTTAACCATCTTTTGTTTAATTTACCAAGTGTTTTTAAAGAAAATTCTGTACATCTGAGAAAACTATTGGACACTGTCCATTCTCATAAAACCGCTTTGGAAAAATTGAATTTACCAGTTCAACACTGGGACACTTTGCTCATTCCAATAATATTACAAAAGCTAGACGATCGAACTAAAAGAGAATGGGAAAATAAGCAAACGAATCAAAATTTACCCACTTTACACGAATTAACTGATTTTTTAACCAAAAAATGCTTCACTCTTGAAGCGCTTAATAACGAGTTTTCTAAATCAAATAGTAAACAACATTCAACCAATAAATACGAAAAGGTTCCTACAAAATGTAATTTTACTCAAAATTTCTATGGGACAAGTTGTCAATATTGTCACCAAAAGCACAATATTTATCATTGCGAATCATTTGCGAATTTACCGACACCCGAAAAATATAAAATATTACACGCAAATAAAATATGTAGTAACTGTCTTAGATCAGGGCATTTAAAACACGAATGCAAATCTAGCGGCTGCAAAAAATGTAATCTGATGCATAATACTTTATTGCACGACCCAAAAATGCAGAATAGAAATTCGGGAAGAAATGTTCCTCGCAGCAACCCTGTAAACACTCGGGATTCACCATCATCTGTTAGTGGTAGCATCAGCAACAACAGCACGAATCCTGTCGCCAGCACGAATCCTGTCGTTAATGCTTTAGAGGTATCATTTTCGCAGTTCTTATCGGAACAGATTTTGTTATCAACTGCCAATATTTTAATAGCAGATTATCAAGGTGGCTGGTATAATTGTAATGCTCTGTTAGACTCTGGAAGTCAAACTAATTTAATGATAGAATCGCTTTGTAAAAAATTAAAACTTAAGTATGAAAAGGTTAATATACCATTGCACGGTGTTAATAATAAAATGACTAGCATTTCTCAAAGAGTTTTTACTAGAATAAAATCACGGGTTGAGTCATACGAATCAAACTTATCATTTTTAGTATTGTCAACAATTTCAGATAAGTTACCTCTATTTAAATTCGATAAAAATATGGTAAATTATCCTTCTAACATTAAGTTAGCGGATGAATCGTTTAATACTCCTAAGCAAATTGACTTATTACTGGGAGTTGGTGTTTTTTATGACTTACTTAAAAACGGAAAAATTGTGCTAGGTAGCGATATGCCAGTATTACAGGAAACGCGTTTGGGCTGGGTTTTCGCAGGAAAAATTGGTCTTTTTAATAATAATAAAGGCAGTTTGACACGTTTAACTTGCAATTTAAGTACACACGTAACTAATAAAGAATTGAACGAGAGCTTGAGTAAATTCTGAACAATAGAAGAACTACCTAAAACTACTTTTCTATCAAAAGAAGAAGAGGTTTGCGAAAATGTTTTTAGAGAAACCACGACACACGATTCAGAAGGCAGATTTATAGTACAGTACCCGTTTAAAGAGGATTGCCAAGACAAATTAGGTGATTCAAAATCAGTGGCGTTAAAAAGATTTAACAGTTTAGAAAAACGTTTTGACAAAAATAGAGATCTTAAAAAACAGTATGTAGAATTCATGACAGAATACGAAAATTTGGGGCATATGCAATTTAAAAATTATTTAGATAAAGACAACACTATAAAAGAAATTTCATATTTTTTACCACACATGGCTGTGTTAAGAGATTCAGTCACTACCAAATGTAGAGTTGTATTTGACGCGAGTGCAAAAACGAGCACTAATGTTTCTTTCAACGATCTAATCCTGGTCGGCCCTACAATTCAACCAGATCTCTTTTCAATACTGTTACGCTTACGATTGCGAAAATATGTATTAAGTGCAGATATAAAGATGATGTTTAGATGTATACTTATTGACCAAAATCAACGATCCTTTCAGCAAATCTTGTGGCGTGAAAATCGAGACGAACCGATAAAGGTATACCAACTAAATACAGTTACTTATGGAACTGGTAGTGCTCCTTTTCAGGCTACACGATGCTTAAAGGAACTAGCCCTTAAAAATAAATCTAAGTATCCCCGAACCGCGACATTAATCGAAAACTCATTTTATATGGATGATTTTTTAACAAGCGTAGACACGAAAGACGAAGCTCTGGAAATATATCAGGAGATCACGGGTATTTTATCTCAGGGTAAGTTTGAGCTTAGAAAGTGGTCATCTAATGAAAGATCCATTTTAAATTATATTTTAGAAAATAGCACCGTTCAAGATGATAACTTAGTTTTGCATCACGATCATAAAGAATTAAAAACTCTCGGAATACTATGGGATCCTAACGAGGATATTTTAAAATATTCAATAAACGTGAATATTAACAACAAACTTACAAAACGAACAGTTTTATCTGCGATATCGCAGATTTTTGATCCGCTCGGTCTGATAGGTCCAGCTATTATAACTGCTAAGTTGCTTATGCAAGAGCTATGGCAGTTACAGCTAGATTGGGATCAAAATATTCCTATAAATTTGCGTCAACGATTTCTAGAATTTATGTCAGAAATCGAATGCTTAAATAAAATAAAAATAAATCGACATGTGATCTTACCTGAATCAAACTTAATCGAATTATTCGGATTTTGTGACAGTTCCGAAAAAGCGTATGGCGCATGTATTTATTTATCATCAACTGAACAAAACGGTAAACGCAAGATTAGCCTTTTAACCGGAAAATCAAAAGTGGCTCCAATCAAAAAGCAAACATTGCCTAGATTGGAGTTTTTGGCTGCACTTCTTTTAGCGGAGTTAGTTTGCAAAGTAAAAGATATGCTTAATATTGAAATTTCTACCATAACTTATTTTACAGATTCTACAATAGTACTAGCTTGGTTACAACTTGAACCTTGTAAATTGAAAACTTTCGTAGCGAATAGAGTTGCAAAAATCACAGAAATGTCAAAAATTGAAAATTGGAAACACGTCAAAAGTCAAGATAATGCAGCTGATATTATATCACGGGGTTTAGGACCACGAGACTTGTCCGAGAACCATATTTGGTTTAATGGTCCGAAATTTTTACATAATGACACGCAAACATACCCTAACGAAAATAAATGTATTCCTGATTTAGACCCTTTACCTGAATTAAAAATGAATGCAATTACATTAAATGCAACAAACTTGCAGGAAAAAACAAAAACTGATTTTAACATTTTTGAACGATATTCAACACTTTACAAGTTACGTAAAGTCGTAGCGTTTATTTGCCGTTTTAAAAATCGAACTTTAAATAAAATTGAAGTTACTATAAATAGCTTGACAGTAAAAGAATTAAATCAAGCATCTTGTCTTTTAATCCGTTTAGCACAGGGCGAAATATTCAAAAAAGAAATTAAAAATCTCGAAAACCTAAAACCCATTAGTCACGACAGTACTATTTTAAGCTTGAACCCATTTTTAGATTCCGATAAAATCTTACGGGTAGGCGGTAGGCTTACAAACTCAAAATTGGATTATAACCGAAAACATCAAATAATCTTAACCTATCGACATAAATTGACTGACTTAATTGTTTTGGACGCTCATTTAAAGTATCTTCACGCAGGAATTCAGAACTTACATTCCATTATACGGCTGCGATTTTGGCCTCTTAAAGGAAAACACGTTGTAAAAAGAGTAATAAATTCCTGTGTTGTATGTTTTCGTGCGAAACCAAAAACAACAAAATTTCTAATGGGTCCCTTACCTAGTTCACGTGTCACTCCAAGTCGTCCTTTTTCAAACTGCGGTGTGGACTACGCAGGTCCTATTTACGTTAATGAAGGAAGCTTGCGCCGAAGTAAACTTGTAAAAACATATATTTGTTTATTTGTATGCTTTACAACGCACGCTGTGCATATTGAACTCGCTTCAGACCTAACTACGGATGGGTTTTTAAATGTTTTGAAAAGATTTTGCTCTCGAAGAGGTAAACCTACCAACATACATTCCGATAACGGTTTAAATTTTGTAGGCGCAAATAATTACTTTCTTGAGTTATACAATCTTATTAATAACAAAAAACACAACGAAATTGTGTCCACGTTTCTGGCTAACGATCAGATAAACTGGCATTTCATACCTGCTCGCTCCGCTCATATGGGTGGTTTATGGGAAGCGGCTGTTAAAAGTACCAAATTTCATCTAAAACGCGTACTCGGTAATGCTTCTTTGGACTATGCAAACATGTACACGTTGTTAGTACAAATCGAGGCGTGTCTTAATTCTCGACCATTAACTTCGCTTTCTAATGACGTTAAAGACTACGATCCTTTAACTCCATCCCACTTCCTAATAGGCGAGTCTCTTGCCAGTTGCCCCGAAGCAGATTTTTTGGAAATAAAAACGTCACGACTGTCTTTGTACCAAAGACTGCAACAGTTACATCAGCAGTTTTGGGATCGCTGGTCCAGAGAGTACCTGAACAATCTCCAAGCTCGCAACAAATGGAAGCGTACTCAAGAAAACTTGAAGCTAGGATCTTTGGTAGTATTAGCCGAGGATAATCAACCGCCACTAAAATGGTCCATGGCCCGAATAGTCGAACTTCATCCAGGCGCAGATCAAGTGGTCCGAGTTGTATCAGTTCGGTTACCTAATGGAAACATTATGAAACGATCGGTAGCAAAGGTTTGTGTGCTGCCGATTGATACCGACTAGGTAAAGTGAAACCTTCAAGCATTTCCTTTATGATGAAAGGTAGTGCGATTAAAACAAACTTTATTAATCTCGAGAGGACTTTGTTTCGTCTATATTATGAAAAATTTGTTAGTGTTAACGTGATTCAGTTGTTGCTTATCTTGAAAAGCTGAGACTTTTCAACGCGGGCGGCATGTTAGCGCGTAAGTGCGGCAACAGTGCTATGACTGGACGGATTTGACAAGGCGAGAGAGAAAGACTCGCTCAGGGGAGAAGCACGTAACAAAAAATCGTATCGGGCTCATCTTTTTAACTTTAACGCATTTTCTCGATTTACTGTATTTTTAGTTAATAAATAGTAAAAAAAAAAGTACAGTGTTTTCCCTAACGGGTGGTCCTTCAAGTCACGAACATCATCAAATGCTATTCCACATGTTCAGCCCCCCAGAAGGGTCCCTAAAGCTCTTAGCTCAAGATTAAAAAATAAGTTAGACCAATTAGAAAAGCAGGGTGTTATAGAAAAAGTAGAAAAACCTACTGAGTGGCTGAACCCTCTAGTCATAGTGGAAAAAAGTAATGGTGATCCTAGACTTTGTTTAGATCCTAAGTACCTTAATCTAGCTATTCAGAGGGAACATTTTTTAATCACCACGTCTGAAGAGATTGCTTCAAAATTAAGTGACAAAGAATTTTTTACAGTTTTAGATATGAAAGACGGGTATTTTCAAATAAAATTAGACAATGAAAGTTCAGACTATACCACCTTTGGTACACCTTTTGGGCGTTACAAATTTATTAGATTGCCCTTTGGCATTTGTTCAGCCCCTGAAGTGTTCCAAAGGAAAAATTATGAGATATTTGGTGATTTAGAGGGTGTAGGTATTTATTTCGATGACCTTATTATAACTGGAAGTAATGAGGCTGAGCATGACCGAAATTTACAATTAGTACTTGAAAGAACCCTTAAATACAATATTAAATTTAATAGTTCAAAAATTCAGTTTAAATCCAAATTTGTTAAGTTCATAGGTCAAATTTATTCAAAACAAGGTGTAGAGCCAAACAAAAATTATGTCAAAGCTATAACTGATCTACCAGATCCTAAAAATAAAACTGATTTGCAAAGAATACTAGGAATGGCAAAATATTTAAGCAAGTTTTTGCCTAATATGTCAAAAGTCACCGCCCTCTAAGAGAATTAACAAAGCTCGATGTTGATTTTGTTTGGAATATAAGCAGTCCCTTTCTCAGTTAAAGCAGTTGTTAGTAGCAGCCCCAATACTAAAGTATTTTGACTTATTGAAACCAATTGAGATCGAAACAGATGCATCTAAGGACGGTCTTGGAGCATGTTTACTTCAAAATGGACATCCTATTGCATTTGCTTCAAGGAGTTTAACTTCCACAGAGCAAAAGTATGCCCAGATTGAGAAAGAGATGCTTGCCATTGTTATTTCTGTGCAAAAATTTCATTTTTTTATTTATGGTCTCAACAATATAAAAATTAATTCTGATCATAAGCCCTTAGAATCAATTTGCAAAAAAGATTTAGCTTGTTTGTCTCCACGTTTGCAAAGAATGAGATTAAGACTTTTAAATTATGACATTTTAGTAACTTACAAACCAGGAAAGTATCTTTATATTGCTCACACTCTATCTCGGGCATTTTTATTAGAAAAAGGTTTAGAAAGTGACAGTGAATTTACTTTAGCTATTCATTCGATAATAAAGAATATTCCTATGTCATCTGAGAGAAAAGATCAATTTCGATATGAGACTTATAATGACCTTCAATTAAAGAGTGTTATTGAATACTGCATCAATGGGTGGCCAGAAAATAAACATGATATTCCAGAATTTGCTTGTAATTATTATAAAATTAAAGATTCGCTTACTGTTTCGGATGGTTTGCTCTTATTTTGTGAAAAAATAGTAGTTCCAAATTCTCTGCGGTATGAAATGCTAAAATTATTACATGAAGGTCATGTAGGCATTGAAAAATGTCAAGCTCGGGCCCGTCAAGTTTTTTATTGGCCAGGTATTAATTTTGGCATAGAAAATTGTAATAAAAAATGTAAGGTATGTGAAAAATTTTCTCGAAAACAACAAAAAGAGTCATTACATTTATATCCCATCCCTGAACGTCCTTGGGAAAGATTAGGCCTTGATATTTTCACTTATGGTGGAAAAAGCTACCTGGTTGTTGTAGACTCATTTTCAAATTGGCTTGAGTTAATTCATATACTGAATAAATCCACAAAATCTGTCATAAACGCTCTTAGAAAAGTTTTTTGCACTTTTGGGTCCCCAGATTTTGTAACTTGTGATAACAACCTGTTTATTTAACACTTATAAGTTATTATAATTTTGAACGTTCGGCACGCGCCTTTTTTCGGACACGCTGTATGTTTACGTTTGCGAAGACCGATTGCCGCGAGTTCCTGCTACCTGAATACCCTGGGCCGTTCGCATGCAGATCAGATCGATAATAGACTCGAACGAGAGCGTGTCACGACGTCTGTGGCATCGGCGGTTTTTCTTGTTTACTATATTTTTAGATTTTGTAACGCAAGCAGTCTATTATTCTATTATACAGTTTTTAAAAGTTAAATTAGCTATTATTTATAATCATAACATAAGTAAATATCCAACATGGTCCTTCGAGAAACCGGATAATAGCTAAGAATATTCCGAAATCCTAAATTACAAAAGTTTGTACTGTGTGCCGAGATTACGCCATTCGTCGATCGTCGATGGATTGATGGTTGCTACAGGAGAGAGACAGAGACAGGCAGCGGTATTACACAGCGAGTTGGGTGAGAGAATTCCATTTTGTTATATTACTACTGAATATGTTTATTGATTTCATTTGTCTGGCGGTGTATTGCAGACGTTCGAAGGTATTTCTTGTTGGTGGTATAAATAAAATAAATATTTCACGTTAGGTATATTTCTTTGTCTTACATATTTCTTTAAATTACTGTAGGGTTGCATTTTGTTTTCCAATTTGTAGTAGATAGGCAGGTACTTAAATAATGGCAAATACATATGAATTAAAGCGTAAAAGGGGAGCCCTTAAAGGCAAAGCTACAATTTTTGCTAAATTTCTTTCTAGCTTTGTAAACAAAAATATTGAGGACATTATTGAGGTAGAGGGTATAAATATCAGGGAAAGATGTGAGAGATTTGAGCCTATTATAGGCGAGTATAACGATTTGCAAACGGAAATTGAATGTAGTATTACTGGAGAGAACTTAGATGAATTACTAAATACCGAGTTATTGGAAAGAGAAAATTTTGAAGAGCATTATTACAAACAATTAAGCATCGCGAAAAATCTGTTGTCAAAATTAAACATAAATAGTGATTCATCTACGTCCGGTCATAGTGAGGTTGGTAGTGCTGCTAGTGTTATTAGTGGGCATGATAACCTGAGTAGTTTAATTAAATTACCTAAGATTTCATTACCCACATTTGGTGGTAAAAATTTAAATTGGCTAGAATTTCGTGACACTTACGAATCTCTCATACACAACAATGAAAGCTTAAGTGCTATACAAAAGTTTCATTATCTGAGAGCGTCATTAGAGGGACCTCCTTCTGATATCATAAAAACTATGGAATTTAGTGCTCAAAACTATAGTACGGCTTGGAAATGCATTACAGAACGATACAATTGTCCTCGTTTATTAATAGACTACCACATTAAGGCGTTGTTAAATATTGACACAGTAAAAAGAGACTCTTCAACAGAATTAAAAGGTTTATTAGACACCCTTATGAAAAACTTACGCGCTCTAAAACAGTTGGGACAACAGACAGATAATTGGGACGTTTTGATAATAGCACTGTCTGCAGAAAAATTAGATAAATCTTCCAAATTTGAGTGGGAAAAAACAAAAACGGCCAAAAGTTCAATTCCAACTTTTGAGGAGTTCCAAGTTTTTCTTAAGGGCAGGGCGGAATTACTTGAGTCTCTAGAGCAAAATCTTTATGAAAAACATACGGACAAACAAACAGATAAACGCAAAACAAATATTACTCGTGGATTTCTTGCTACTGAAAGTGATGCAAAAAAGAATTTAAATACGCCGGTGTGCCACATTTGCAAAGGTTCTCATTATATTCAAAATTGTTCAGAGTTTTTGCGTTTATCTATTGATGATAGGTCAAAAAGGGCTACGGCATTAAAACTTTGCTTAAATTGTTTACGGTTTGGACACTATTCAAGAGTGTGTCGTAATTCCACATGTAGAAAATGCCATAGAAAACATCATACACTACTGCATATCGAAAGTACTTCTCACAGCAACAATTCCCCTAATGTGGAAAATAATACCCCATCTGGCAACGTTGCGTCCACACCACAAGTACCTGAAATTTTACCAGCGGGCGCAAATATAAACGTTTTGTCAGCGGGTACAGTAAATTATGGTGTTTTGCTATCGACTGCCTTCGTCAGCGTGTTTGACAATAACAATAAACAGCACACTATCCGAATATTATTAGATTGCGGAGCTCAATCGAGTTTTATTTCAAAGTCGCTTATTGAAAAGTTAGGTTTGCCGGTTGAAAAAACGTACATAAAGGTAAAAGGACTAAATCAAATGATATGCACAGTTGACTTTAAGTGTAACATTTTAATACAATCGCAACATTATGATTTTTCTGAAAATATTACTTGTTTTGTATTGCCTGAAATTACTGAGCATTTGCCAAATGTAAAGATAGATGTTAGTAGGCTAGATATCCCAGTAAATTTAAAACTTGCTGATCCGACTTTTTACTCACGGAAAAATTGATATGGTTATCGGAGCTGACTTGTTTTGGCGTCTTATTTGCAATGGGCAGCATGTTCTTGGTAACAATAAACCAATTCTGCAAAAAACTAGGTTGGGTTGGATTATTTCTGGACCGATAGAAAATCCAGAATTGAAATCAGTGTCTTGTAATTTTGCTAGGAGCATTGAGGCGGATATCCAGTCGCAATTGTCTCGGTTTTGGGAAGTCGAAGAATGTAACACTACTAAAGTATTATCGCAGGAGGAAATGTTATGTGAAAATCATTTTACTAAAAATGTAAAAAGGTTACCGAGTGGTAAGTTTGTAGTTGCTCTTCCTCTAAATGATTCTGTAGGAAAATTAGGTGATTCGTATTCTCAGGCAAAAAATAGATTTTTAAATTTAGAGAAAAATAAGTTTCAAAAGGATATTAAGTTTAAACCGTTATATTGCGATTTTATGAAAGAGTACATAGAATTAGGGCATATGAAGAAAATTAATTCTGATGTAAACCCAAGACAAATTACGTACTATCTTCCCCATCACGGTGTGTTGCGTGAAGATAGTCGAACTACAAAGCTGCGCACCGTTTTTGACGGCAGTGCCCCAAGTACCTCCGGTTATTCTCTCAATCATTTATTGATGAAAGGTCCTATATTACAAGAAACTCTTTTTTCTATTCTTGTCAGATTCCGGCAACATTCCATTGTGGTTACAGCAGACATTGAAAAAATGTATAGGAATGTTAATGTCGCTGAAGAATACCTACCTTTACAACGTATAGTGTGGAGAAGTAATCCTGACGAACCCCTTGAGACATATGAATTGCAAACGGTGACATATGGTACCACCACTGGGTCATATTTGTCAATTCGATGTTTATTTGAGTTAGCGGCGGAAAACGAACAAAATCTTTCGGATATTTCTGCAATAATTAGGTCAGATTTCTATGTCGATGACATGCTGTCAGGTAGTGAGACTGTGCAGGATGTACTGCACATTTGTAATGGCGTATCAAGTATTTTGAAGCAAGGTTGCTTTAATTTAAGAAAATTTGTTTCCAATAGCAAAGAGGTTTTAGAAAAAATACCGGGTAGTAAAGACAACAGTAAAATTGTTAGTTTAAGCGAAAATGAAAATTCTAAAACTTTAGGATTAGTTTGGAATCCCTCTTCAGATAAACTAATGTACAAAATAACTTCACAACGTTTAAATGAGCCTATAACAAAGCGCGAGATTTTGTCTAAAATTTCCCAAGTTTTTGACCCCTTGGGCCTTTTAAGTCCTTGTATAATTGTGGGAAAAATTCTTCTTCAAAAACTTTGGGTGGAGAAGTTGTCATGGGACGAAAGTCTTCCTTTATATTTGCACACGGCTTGGACTATTTTTAGAAATGAATTACCTTTGTTAAATACTCTAGAAGTTCCCAGACATGCAATATGTAGCAACCCGGAGAGAATCGAGTTACATGGATTTGCCGACGCCTCGGAAAAGGCATATGGTGGTTGTCTATATATTCGTTCTATTGACATAAAAGGTAATGTTTTCGTAAAATTACTTTGTGCAAAATCAAAGGTCGCGCCTCTCAAGACCATCACGATGCCAAGGCTAGAACTGTGCGCTGCTTTTATTTTGTCAAAATTAACAAATCAAGTGGTGAAGTCTATGCGATTAGAATTCCATGAAATATTCTTATGGTCTGATTCCACAGTGGTACTAGGATGGTTAAAAACTGAACCAAGTAAATTGCAATCATTTGTAAGTAATCGTGTGTCTCAAATTCAACAGTGTACATCTACATACCATTGGAATCACGTACCTACTGACTGTAATCCTGCAGATATTCTATCACGCGGTGTTCGCCCTAGTGAGATACAAAACTTAACCATCTGGTGGTCAGGTCCTTCATTTCTTTTGTCTGACGTATCTGAATGGCCTAAAAGCTCTCATATTTCTTTGAAAGATTTACCTGATGTACGAAAAAATGATAACACCCTTCTTTTTTATCAGAGCGTTGAATGTTCTTTTCTTGAGCGTTTTTCATCACTGCAAAGAGCAAAAAGAGTTGTTGCTTATATGTTAAGATGGAAAAATAATGCCAAAAGGTCAAAAGGTGAACGTGAGATTGGTGTACTTACAGTAATTGAGATTAATTATGCATTGAAAATTCTCGTTAAAATTTGTCAAAGAAATCATTTTTTAAAAGAAATTACAAATCTTGAAAACAACAAACCTATTGCCCAGGACAGTAAAATTTTAAATTTAAATCCGTTTTTAGACGATTTTGGTGTCTTGCGCGTAGGAGGTCGTATTCGCGAATCGAATTTTAAATTTCAAAAAAAGCATCCTGCTATTTTACCGGAAAATGATAGGTTTACTAAATTACTGCTTTCAAGCGAGCATATTAGGTTATTACACTGTGGTCCTCAACAGTTATTGGCAAGTGTTCGTAATTCCTTTTGGCCGATACGCGGTAGATCTCAGTGTAGACAGATTACTCACAAATGTACAAAATGTTTTCGATTCAATGCAAAAATTTCAAATCCAATGATGGGTGACTTACCTAGTGAAAGGTTGAACCCTAGACAACCCTTTGATGTGGTAGGGGTAGACTACGCGGGTCCCATAATGACAAGGGAGAAAATTGGTCGTTCAGGAGGCAAGTCTAAGTCGTACATATGTTTATTCATCTGTTTTGTTACCAAAGCCATTCATTTGGAACTGGTATCCGACTTATCAAAAGATGCGTTCGTTATGGCTTTACGCAGGTTTTCTAGTCGCCGTGGTTGTCCCTCCATGGTGTTCTCAGATAACGGTAAAAACTTTGTGGCAGCTAATTCAGAGTTACAAGAGTTAGGTAAATTTCTTAAAGACAATAAAAGGTATATTGAAGAATACGCAGCTAATGTTAACATTACTTGGAAATTTATACCGCCATACTCCCCACATTTCGGAGGTTTGTGGGAGGCAGGGGTTCGCAGTACCAAACATCACCTTAAAAGAGTTATAGGTGATACCCTACTTACAACACCAGCACACTTCCTAGTGGGTAAATCTCTCACAGCAGTACCAGAACATGACGTTAGCACAATCCCACAAAACAGGCTGTCCTTGTATCAGCACATTCAGTACATGAAGCTTCATTTTTGGAAAAGATGGAACAAGGAGTTCGTATCTGAGCTTCAGACCCGAACTAAATGGAAAACCAATCAAAGCAACCTCAAGGAGAATGCCCTAGTGGTTATAAAAGAAGATAACCTGTCACCAGCACAGTGGAAACTTGGCAGAATCATCCAGATTCACCCTGGAAAAGATGGCATTCCAAGAGTAGCAACAATAAAGACTAGTAGTGGTAAAGTGAAACGTGGGTTTCAGAAAATATGTCCGTTACCTGACTCTTAAACTTTGTACTTCAAGTGTTTTGAAGCCTAGTGACTTCAAGTCGGGGGGCATGTTTATTTAACACTTATAAGTTATTATAATTTTGAACGTTCGGCACGCGCCTTTTTTCGGACACGCTGTATGTTTACGTTTGCGAAGACCGATTGCCGCGAGTTCCTGCTACCTGAATACCCTGGGCCGTTCGCATGCAGATCAGATCGATAATAGACTCGAACGAGAGCGTGTCACGACGTCTGTGGCATCGGCGGTTTTTCTTGTTTACTATATTTTTAGATTTTGTAACGCAAGCAGTCTATTATTCTATTATACAGTTTTTAAAAGTTAAATTAGCTATTATTTATAATCATAACATAAGTAAATATCCAACACAACCCATTTAATAGTTATGATTTTAAATGTTTTGCTAAAGCTTGGAATTTCAAAATCACAACAAGAAGCCCGCATTATCCGCGCTCAAATGGCCTTGCCGAAAAAGGAGTAGGTATTGCCAAAGGTATTGTCAAAAAATCATTAAAGGAAGGTGATGTTGAAATTGCATTGCTGCAGTATACAAATTCCCCTTTAAAACATATAGGGTATTCGCCTTCTCAACTTTTAATGAGTAGAATTTGCAAGACTAAGATTCCAATCTGTAGTGATTTACTTGTACCCAGGGTGTGTGAAAATGTTCACAAAAAACTACAAAATAGGCATGATACTTATAAGAAATATTATAATAACAATGTTAAGGATCTGGACCCTTTGAGTCCTGGAAGTGATGTAACATTATATGATCATGTTCAGAGTGGGGCACTGGAAAATTAATTAGTAAACATTCTCTTCCAAGGTCTTATTTAGTTGAAAATCAGTCCGGTGATATTGTTAGGCGCAATCGCATTGATATAAAACCATCTTTAAATAAATTTGCCCCTTCATCTGAAAATGATAATAATCTAGTGTTAGATGATAATACATTAGTTGTTAAAAATAATAGTGACTTATGTCATGACCAGCATCAAACTGTTTGTGATACTCCTACTAGGTTTAATGATAGATGTTTAGAGACTTCTGTTGATTTGCTTTCTACTGTAATGAGTCCTCAGTTGCCTGTTAAAAAGACTACTAGGTCTGGTCGTATTGTTAGAACCCCTAATCGACTTAATTTATAAAAAGGGGAGGATGTAAGATGTAGTTTAACCTTTAGGCCTATAGAATAGATCTGGCAACAATGGGTCAACTAGGATCCAATAAATATGATATGTCAACATTGTTAAAAAAACACAACCTAGTTCTAGAGACACGTAGCGGGTTACAATGTTATTATGTTAACGCGAGGTGCTAGTTAATCTTAGATTGAAATAAACAGCCCATTGAATATAACATGGCCTACCAAGAGCACCGGGTTACTTACATTTTAATAAAGTAGGTAATCGATTTAGAAAACAATTTTTTCCGCGTTTTCTTTGATGGTTTTCTTACCAAAATGAAACAAAGAATACTTTTTAATGCTCGTCGTAGTCCATTCCAAGGCTTACTTAGACGACAGCATATCTAAAAAGGCGGAAGGCAAATTTAAAGTAAGTGAGATCACATTTTATCAAAAAATAAAGATATTTGAAAATAACTCGGACACGAATAAAGATATCAATCAGCGGTTTTCAGCAGTTTATGTATTTTTTTCATGTTCTTTTTTTTCTAAATGAAGAAAAAAATACCATTGTATTTGAAATTTTAGAGAAAAGAATAAAATTTTGCGACTTTGTCATAAAACACCTGGAACTGGAAGCCGCTGTATTTTCACCTTTGATAGACTCAATGAATGTATTCAGATGGATAGTCTGCATTTTGAACATGAAGTTTATTATACATTTTTTTAATGTATAGTTTTTATAGTTTCATTGCAATTAAATTTATTTTTTAATGAGGTACGTAATTCAAAATAAATTTTAAAATACTTTTTTCTACAACCGTGCGTAAGGTACTCGCTTATGCACTATTCGAGACGCTTAAATTTCATTTTTAAAGCAGTGCCTAGAGTAACCAAAAATTTATAATACAAATTAACAAATTACTTCAGACACTCGCTAAGCATGACAATATTCATATTATTTAAAAAATAGTCATTTTACACACTTGATGCATAATTTTATGCTCAGCGTAGCTCATTCCAAGTCTTAATAAGATGACAGCATACCTAATAAATGCAGAAAGCAAATTTAAAGTGAGTGACATCCAACGACATGGAACTAACCTAGACCCAGTTGTTTACATTTTGGAGGAATCCAACATTAACCCTGGTTTGCCAAACCGTCACTGTGGCCAGATTATAACGGATATCATCCTTTATACTATTACCTAAATAAACAAGGAATTCTAGAAATTCCCAGTATAAATTTCCATATAGAATATTTTAAAACTGATAATTAAATAGCTTATTATAAATAACTCAAACCGAATCTGTTTTAAATGTAATTAAAATCTTCTGTAATTATTATTCCTTATTTCAAGAAATAAAGCCCAGAATAATCGGCAACGTCGGAATTCTACCTTTTTCGAGTATACTACAGATTTCTTTCGGGATCATTCGGAAGACGCCGAAGACGGTCGTAGTCATTCATGATTTCGATCTATTTGATGCGCGGCGTTGTAATTGTTCTAAATAAATAAATAAATAAATGCTTTATTGTCAAAAAAATTTTACAATTTTGTGGACAAAGCTGTTGTAAAAAAAAAATAGTTTACAAACATCAAAATTAGCAAACAAAACAAAACAAAAACACATCATAAATATTATAGAAAAATAATATTTAAATCAAGAATTTAGAATATTAATATAATAGAATCCTAAAAGAAGTACATTAGAAATGTACTTTGTCAGTCGTACTATGTTATAAACATTTTCATAAATATAATGTAAAAAAAATAAAAAAGCAAAGTAAAAAATAAAAAATAAAAAAGTACGAAACAATTAAAAAAATACATATACAAAATTCGGTAAAAATGGTTGGTAATGGCAACTATCACACTAGGGGTTCATAAGGATAAATTTATGTGTTGTAAAACTCGTTCACGGTGTAGAAGGCGCTTTCCAGTAAGAATGATTTCAAAGCCTTGCGAAATGAAGTCAGAGAGATATTATGGATTTGATGTTAAATGGCAGGTGATTATGCATTTTTTTGCATTGTAGATTACTGATCTTTTAATTAACTCTGAGTGTGGGGTTGGAAGATAGAGATCGTGCTCAGTGTTTCTGAGAGGGTAGTTGTGAGAAGGTCTCTCTAATAGAGCAGGTGCATGCTTACGAATTAAGCAAACCGATTCCAAAATGAATAAGCAAGGAAGGGTTAGTATTTTATATCTTTTAAAGAAATCTCGGCAGTGAGTTCTACTGTTAAGTCTCAGTAGGTAACGAACAGCTCTTTTTTGTAGTATAAAAATTCGATCAAATTGAGTCGCACAACATGTACCCCAGAATGGAATAGCATATCTGAGGTGCGACAAAATAAACAGTTCTAGAGGTAGAAAAGCTAAGCTCCTCGGAAACAGATCTTAACGCAAAGCAAGCAGAACCCAACTTCCTTGATAAAGCGTCGATATGTGGATCCCATTTTAAAGAATCATCTACAAGAAGGCCTAGAAATTTTACAGAGTTTACGACATCAATAGTGGTGCCATTAAGGTCATAAGGTTGCAGCGTGTTTTTATAAGACAAGACTTTCGTTTTAGAGATGTTCAAACATAGGAGATTAGAATCGCACCAGGATTTAATGGTGATTAGGTCATTAGATACAATCCTATGTAGGTCCGTGACATCTGGGTGGCTCCACGTAAAGCTGGTATCGTCCGCAAAGAGACATATTTTTCCACTAATGTTTAAATTAGCCATGTCGTTTATGAACAGAAGAAACAAGATAGGGCCTAGTACCGAGCCTTGAGGCACTCCATATTCCATTGGCCTACAAGAAGACATCCTGTTGTCAACTTTCACAACTTGATTTCTGTTGCTAAGATATGACTTAAACCAATCGAGAGGAGCCCCTCTAAATCCATAGTACTGCAGCTTGTTAGTTAATATATTATGATTCACACAATCGAAAGCTTTGGAAAAATCACAGAAAATTGTTGCCGTAGCGTGATGGTTGTTTAGGCTGGAGTAAACTCTATTAAGAAGGGAAAACATGGCATCGCTTGTGCATTTGTTACTTAAAAATCCAAATTGATGTTTTGTAAGTATTTCATATCTAGACAGAAATGATAAAAGCCTTTTTTTAACCAGTCTTTCGATGATCTTAGATAGCGTAGGGAGAAGTGCAATTGGGCGATAGTTCGAAGCTTCTTCTGAAACACCTCCTTTGTGAAGAGGTATGATTATTGCAGTTTTAAGGCAGCTTGGAAAAGTACCATTTTGGAAAGACATATTTATCAAAGCAGTCAGATGCTCTAGAGTGCACTCCGGCAGACTTGAATACATTCTTAAAGTAAGCCCATCAATTCCCGAGGAAGATTTATTTTTGATATCATTAATTGTACTGCGAAGTTCTGATAAAACTACTGGTGAAAAGAAGAAACTGTGCAGGTTTACCCTATGATTAGAGAGATATGAAATTGGGTCATTAGATTGAGATACGGATTTAGTCAAATCTTTGGCTACATTTACAAAATAATTGTTTAGGTCCTCAGGAGAGGTAAGGATAGTGTTGGATAAAGGAGTTTTGTTTCTTAAATCATTTACGATAGACCAGGTTTCTTTAGCTACATTTTTGGCGTTAGAAAGTCTATTATTGTAATAAATATCTTTGGCGGCTTTAATAGTCTTATGATAAATTTTTCTGTATGATTTTACATAATTATGAAAAAAGACACTCTCCGAAAATTTCTTTAAATGAGATAGTGACCGCATGTTCTTAGAAGATATACGTAAACCTTTAGTGGACCAGGGTTTACTTCTTTTATTTTTGATAGGCCTAAGAGGAAAAGATTCAGAAGCTATATTAGTTAGAGTTTTTATAAAACGAGAAAATTCAGTGTCGACATCATAAGTGTGACGAGTCCCAGTCAGTTATTTGACATAGGTGTTTGAAATTAATGAAATTTCTAACCGAAAAAATACGGCCTACTTGTCTAGAGGAATTTTTGGCTTTGGATGTAATTGAAAATTTTGTGAAAATTGCTTCATGATCGGAGAAACCTGGACTTAAGACATTACATTCGACGGAGCTAGGATCGAAAGAAAACACAACGTAATCTATAGTACTGGCACTTGTCTTAGTAATTCTGGTTGGTGAGTTGACGTGCATGGCAATTCCTAATGACTCAAAGATGGACTGAAGACATTTCTGAGCAGCACACACACTGGAAAAGTCAATATTGAAATCGCCACATAAGATTAATTTGCTTTTTACAGGAAGGGACTCGAGCAAACTTAGAAGGTTATGTCAGAATAATTGCACATCAGCATCAGGTGTTCTATAAATACAAATAATATAAAGGTCATAAGTATTGTGATAAACGATAGAAAATTCAAATTTCTTTTTCAGATAATAAATGATTATACTTTGATATTTCGGAAAAATCGTTGTTTGAAGACATTATCATGGTGCCTCCATGAGTTAAATTTGTTCTATTAAATCTGGCAATTGTGGTATAGTTTTTAATAAAAACAGGTTGATTGATATTTAGCCAGTGCTCAGTGATGGCAATGACTTCTGGAAAATTTAGCTCTTCTAACAAAAGATATAATTCGTCTGTTTTATGTCTTAAGGACTGAATATTAAGAAAAAAAAGATTAAAATTACTATTGGTCAATTTTCTAGAGGGTGCTAGATCCTCTTTTCGCGTCATATTGACTAAAAATTTTTACTTTTTGATGGTGAACCACTAGAATAATATTTACCAGTACTTTCACGAATTTTTTGGAGCCGTAAAATTTTTTCCGAGGAGTAGAAAGATCTATACGCTGCAAGGTCTGAGTCCACTTCAGATGAACCAATCCCATAGGCATCGTGGAAGCGATAATACAACTTGCGCAGGGAGTCCTTGTCACTGGGAAGGCCTTCTGAAGCTAGCAATAATTTAATGCTAGTACTTGTATGCCCCTCAAAACACACACTAGATGGCTGGTCGTGTAGATAAGCAAGAAATAGCCTTAAGATCTTTAGTAAGGAAGGATCCCTTAATCTGGCTAATATATAGCGACCATTTGCTTTATCCGAATCTTGGGACAGCCGCACTCTTGGTGGAGTCATTGGATCAAACTGCAAAAAATCATCTTTCCTTGCAGTTTTCTCCATGCTTAATTTAGAACCCTCCAGTGCCAATGACCTACAAGCTGCTATGGCCTCCCTGTCAGAGCCAATCATGACTGACTTATCCTCCTCAGGCACAAATGTCACTGGTGATTCCAATAATTGAGGCTTTGGTGGAGACAGCCCCCGGCTCTTTGGGATATCTATATTGACATCTTGATGACTAGAAGATGAGACATTATGGGCTGTGGAAGTGGGCGGCGTTTGGATAAGGGTTGGTGAAACTGAATCATTGGTAGGATCAATTATGGTACCAGGTGGCCACAGACTAGCGTTCTTAAGCTGAATTAAGTGATCTTTATTTTGCACCCCAATTTTAAAATCGGAGCGCAAAGTGTCTGCATTCTTAAGCATAGGAAAACAACGCACAAAATTCGTGGTTCCTAATTTTTCTTTGATGTAGTGTACAAGCTGATTTGATTTATACGTGGACGGAATTAAGGATACCACTACATAATGCCATTTCTCTATAATGGGTGTTTTGTTGGGCTGGAAGGAAACAGCTTTTTTTGGAGACCTATTGACAGGCATTTGGACATCTGTTGTATCGGTTTGGGTTGATATTGCGGTGGTGTATATCTTCTTTATTGATTGTTGTTTAGGCTTATCAGCAAGCTTCTCCAGGGTAAGTGCCATTTGTTTTACACTATGCCTCAGCTCAGCCATCTCTTTAGTCAACTGCTCCTTCGATGAATCATGCACCTGGACTTTGACAGATTCATTTTGAGATTCCATTAAAATAGATGATAGATTGAAAGTATCCTGCCTAATTTCTTTAATGGATTTAAATAAGGATTCTTGTATACTGTCAGATATTCCAGAATGGAGGCTGTGAATATCCTCAATTTTTTCTAGCAGTATCTTCCATTTGGAGTCATGATTGAGTAAGATGTCGTAAATTTCGCCAATGATCGGAAGGATGTCGTTGTTTTTCTTTAAGCAGGAACCCAGGGCTTCGAGATATTCTGAAGAGATTTGAGTCTTTTGGAGATCTGATATTTTATCATGCAAATATTTCAGAGTTGGAGAGTCGCAAACAGTGCAAAAAAATCTTATGTTGTTGAATTTTTGTTTGTAGAGCACTTTTGTCGTGGATTTATCCAGTCCTGTACAAACCATACAAAAATCTCTTCGGCACTCCCCACTACAGCGAATTCTGTAACAGTCTTTTTCCGAAACGATTTTTTGGCAAGAATCGCACTTAAATTCACCCATTTTATAAATAAATAAAAATTTAAAATTTTCAAAGGAACAAAAAAAGTGAAAATTAAAAAGAAGATGTAGATAAATTTTATGTAAATATTATGTAAATATTTCCAGTTGATAAATCAAAATCTTTAAATGTCACGCACAAACAATATCTATAACTAATAACCGGATCCGGGTAAACAAGGTCAAGTTTAGTTTATAGCAAACGACGAACTGATGATGGGGTCAAAGCACACAAAAAACTAGTTCTAGTTGGTGAAATACGTGATTTTCAGAAATCCAAGTGTTTTGTGTGGCTATTTTCAAGAATCTGTTTAAAAAACTTTAATAAAATGGTGCGAACTTGCTTTATTTGCAGAAAAAGAAACGATTTAAACCCAGAAGTTTGTTTTCGAAGGTAAGTAAGGTTATGTCATACCAGTGCTGTAGTTGAAGGGTAAAATCACCGTCTAATAGCGTTCTTATCTTTGCAAATGAAGTATTGTTTTTGTATTGCACATTTCCGTTGGGCTTAAATTCATTTTTTATAACTTCAACTTATCTATAAAGTCGAACACACTGATGATAAACGGAGTACAGCGTTTTGCTAATTTATATATTTGTGAAAAGTCTCAAATATTCCTCTAAAATTTATCAAACCACCTTTTTTGAGGGGTTAATAAACAACATAAATATACTATTTGGTAAAGCATAGGTACTAAATTTTAATTGAGTAAGCTGTAAGACCCACTATTTTATGTTGTCTTTAATTACTCCAAGATGGTTTGCATTTTGGATGAAATTTTCAAGGAATATTTAGGGTAGTGTCGGAGTTCTCATATAGCAAGCATATACAAAAAATGAAAATAGCGCAATAGCGTTACTTTTCAATTTTTCATTTACTGTAGATTTTCTTTAATGAATTTGAAATGCTTTAATTTATTGCCTAAAAATTTGGTTTTTAAAAATAAATAATCAAAAAAGTAAATAAATACCATCCTGAGGTACATTATCCCAATTAGGGAGAATCTGTTTTTATCAGGTGATTTCGGTAATATAAATAATAATATAATATATTATAATGAATGTTAAAAATATTAAACATCTTGGCACAAAATATTTATATTGTCAATAAATGAAATGTATAGCGGGGAAGGTGGATGGTGGGGAAAAAAGGGGGTAAATTGAGGGATAAATACTGTAAAGATATTGTTTTTCATAATATGGTTTTTGTGGTTTTTAGGGACACGAAGTTCAATTTTGTATTCATATTAATATTGCGCCATGTTTATTGCTGATTGTCTGTCAATATGAATAGATCCAATACATGTAAAGGTGGTGCATTTTTATATAATATTACTTGCCGCGAGCCTGGCAAACTTTTAAAAGTAGTGGACCCAAATTTTTACTTAACTTCGCGTAAATAGAACTATAGTTGGCGCATTACCTTTCTGGAATGACGTCATTTTTGGTTATTTTTGTTTGATTTATGTCAACTGACAGTGACAAAAACATTTTGAAAAAACTCATTGTCGTTTCTTTACAACAGTCAATACCGGTTTTGGTTATGTGTCTTTCAGAATATATTCGTCAAAATTGACATTGATTTGTTGTGATTCTTTTTAAACTTTTGCAAGATGCCGCGAAGATATAATCAGCAATCACAGCTAATAGTTTTGAATATCTTGGCTTTTTTTCAATTGGAAAAAGAGCAAGCTAAAAATGGAATCCTTCTGCAAACTGATAATATAATTGAACGAGCTTCAAATGCAACAAAACTTAGCCATACAACAATTATAAATATTAAGAAAAGAGGAATAACGAGCGATGAATCCTTTACCTCCAGAATGTCTCAAAAGCAAAAGAGGTAAAAACAAAAATTACAGATTACTTAAAGAACAAAATAAGAGATACGATCTACTGCGTGTATGCGAAAAATGAATATGTTACAATGCAGACTTTGCTTAAAAAACTAAAAGAGATAAATGAATATTTTAATTTTTCCATCACCTCGCTAAGAAAATACGTAAAAAGTATTGGTTTTAAGTGGAAGAAATCAAATAATAGAAAATACCTGATGGATTTGCCCCACATCGTCCACAAGAGAATCAATTTCTTGAGGGAATATGTCAAAAATCAAAATCTAGGACAAGATGCTTATACCACCGTATTTATTGATGAGACTTGGATTTTTAGTAAAGGTTCGTTTAGAAACAGCTGGCAGGATAACACTATGTCTACAAGTTCTAAAAAAGCTAGTGAAGGTCATCGATATATTGTAGTTCACGCTGGATCAAAGGAACGATTTATTAAGGGGGCCAGTTTAATATTTAAAAGTGGACTAAAAAGCGGAGATTATCATGACAATATGAACAAGCAAAATTTTGAAAATTGGTTTAAAAATCAGCTGGTACCAAATCTTCCTCCAAAAAGTTTGATAGTGATGGACAACGCAAGCTATCATTCCGACCTTTTAGAGGATATTCCAAGAAAATCATGGACAAAGCAGAGATTGATTGGATGGTCAAAAGAAAAGAACATTGACTTCCCAGAGAGGGCCATGAAGGATGAAATATGGA